>JARHVA010001515.1:1525000-1577500 GCA_037957365.1 Torreya grandis
TCTAGACCATTAAGAACATGACACATGGCATGAGGTGCAATAAAATTGTGGTTTCAATCATTTATCATTGATAGGTGAATATAGTCATTGATAGGCAAATGTATATCATCTTTAAATACAACCAACTTAATTTTTTTTGGAGGTTTTGGATGTCGACAAGCGATGAGAGAATAACAATAGATGAATCTTGACAAGTGGTGGATGGAGATTAGACCACATGGAGGGTCCTCAAGACACCACATGTATTACCACCATTCATTATGGTCTAATTTCATATTTATATTTCATGCCAAAGTCCATCAAAATTTTAGACCCTTTTTCCACATGACATTCATACTGTACATGTTTCATGCCATATTTCACTCAAACATTAAAAATGTTTTACACATAATTCCCATGGTCCCCACACACTTTAACACCACATAACACAAACTTTCCTCAAGTCACCACATATTTCCACATCACCACTAACCACATCCACATTTCCATGAACAACCATGTCATAACTATGGACAAAGCAAAAGGTGGAGAATGTGGCCTAAGCCATGAAGACAAAGGGGAGGATAAGGATTAATAAAGCATTAAGATAATTCAAGACCCCATGAATGTGGGAAATATTGATAAAGTTAATAACCTATGCATATACCATGGGATTTGAACCCATGACTTATCATGACAAAAGGTTAAGGCCCAATCACTTGGGATATGGACTTGAGTTTCTATATAAAGCCACAAAATCACATTTATAATTTAATTCAAAAGTCAATGGCCTTTGCCAAGACTAAGAGCTAAGGAGCTTACAGAGCTTATGGAGGGTTCTCGGGATAGAATTGTGAAAAAGTCTTAAAAGGGACTTATATTATTTTTTCCCAATAAATAACTTTTTAGTTGTTCATTTTTCACTATAGAAACATTTGTATGTAATTTTAAAACATTTTACCTAATTTATCAGTCAATATTGGACCAAGAGACCTATGCCTTCATACCAAACTTCATTATTAAATTATTGTTGAATGTTGTGAATTATTTTTATTAAATTCATGATTTTGTAAGTCATTTTTTTAAATTATTCCATAAATTGATAATGTAAAACAAAATTATATTATGAAGTCATAATATTTCTTAAGTTTACAAATCAGTTTGGTCTCAGAGTGCTTAGTGTGTTGGGCTAACCTCTGTATCAACATTGTTCTCAAATGTCAAGTTTGATATCAAAACTAAATTTTCAAGTGAATTTGTGATTTTATTATTTAACCAACATTAGTTATTATAGAATGATATATCTAATGGTATCCCAAATTCAATTGCTACTAAATTCCATTATCACTATGATAATGCAATTCCTTCAAGCCCAAGAGCAAAGTCGGCAAGTGATAGAGCAATGACAGGAGCAACAGATCAAGAGACTCCAATAGAGCATTGATGCACTATGAGCATAAATACATCAAGAACATTGATAGAAGAAGAAGATGCATGGAGATTCAAATATTTATCAACATTGTGCCCAACAAGGACATATTTTTGAGCAATGATGGATCTTTCACCTCAGTTAGGCTCCAATATGGTTTAAAAAGTAGAAAGAGGAAATAGGTAAGAAACTAGCCATTTCTAGTAGTAGTCAATCCATCTGACCAATATTAACTCATCAAGCAACTCCAAAGTCTCTAATGTGATAGTTGTTACCAATGAAAGTACCAAATATTATGCTTACGCTCTAAGGAAAGTCAAAGGTAAAACTATACTATTACTATAGAAGGGAAGTTCATGTAGATCTATTTTAACTAGTGTTTTGGACCCAATTATATTATTGAAGGCCTTCTATGATGTCTGTAGCTAAGGACTATTTTATTAACTCACACTAAGATAGTCAAAGGAGTCGATGGCATAGTACGAGGACATGCAACTCATTATGGCATTTTGTATTTTGGCATCAAAGGGATATTCTTTGATCAAGTAACTCTTGTTATAGTTCTAGGAGAAGCTGAGGAGATAACATTGGGTAATTATTATCTCATATCTTGATATGCTAGAAACACTCCATTAGGAGAAGAAATCTAACTGATGACCAATCATACTTACAAGATTTAGTTTGGGACAAGTCATACTACAAAGGTACATTCTGGTTATAGCAGTGATTATTCTAATTCATATACTCCTACTAGTCCTATAAATGAAAATAATGTTATAAAGCTAGAGGTGAATAATGCTTTGATTATTGACGTATCTTTTGATGTAAATTCTAAGGAAGAAAGCAATGAAATCAATTATTTTTGATATATTGACAATGTTAGGGATACTAAATATACTAACCCTAAACATTTATTAAAGTCATTTGAAAAAATCATGAAAGTACAAAGTTCTAAGCTATTAGTAAAAATGGGATTCAAAGGAAAAGGCCTTGGCATTAATGGTGAAGGAATTATCTAGCCTATCCAAGTGGAAAAGAGACCACTCTATCCAAGATTAGGATATGGAGGTGAACGACAAATGTCCCAAGAAGCTGAGTTGAAGGATTACTCAAATAGCAAGTTAGAATATCTTGAAGAGCCGAAAGAATTACCCTCTGAAGATATGAAAGTCACATTGGATGAATAATATCCAAATGACTCATCACGGTATGAAAAGAAGAAATACTCAAATGTATTTTTTGATTATGCACAAGAGAGTCCTAAAAGGAAATTTAAGAAAACTATCAAAATGAAGCTTCCTAAGAAAGACATGAAGTGAGGGTTTTAATTTAACGCTAAGGGGTAAATGTTGAATGAAGATAAACAAAATCAGCCACAACACATCTTTAGTCAAGCAAAATATAGATCTTCCTCAGAAAGAATCATGTCAGTCAAAACATGAGATAACATCAATTAAGGAGATGATAGTCAATGACAAGCTGAAAGTTCAAAGTCTATCACCCTAGAAAGGTAAGCAACATTTTTTCAAAAGAATAATCATTAAGAATTATAAAATAGATTTTATTTTTGACAACAATTATCAACGTAATTTGATCTCATAAGATGTTGTAGAAACCCTAGGTTTGAAAACGAGGCCACATTTCTAACCCTATTCTTAGAATAGAATAGATGATGGTAATAACGTACATGTAAGTAAAACTTGTAAATTAGGGTTTTTAATTACTACCACCTTTGTAGATGAAGTTGAATTAGATGTGGCTCCACTTCATTTTAATGTCATTATCCTAGGTAAACCATATTTATCTCTGAGAAAGGCAACATTTTCTAAGAAGGAAAATCAATATAGCATTGTAAAAGATGGGATAGAATATATCATGTGAGCACATCAATAGTAATCATTATAGGTAAACTATACATTCAATTTTATTCAAATCATCTATATTGTAGAAAGGAACATTACAAGGTAGCAAAAATATGTTGTCATGACAAGCATCAAAAAGAAGTCAAAAAATATGTTATATATTTTAATCTATGTAGAGTGTGCAAGCATGTATATTTGCTTTATATTTATAAGACTTAAATATAGGAATTATTTATACATAAATACATATTATGGGAAATGTTTGTAATTCTTATCTTTTTTGTCAAATACTCAATAAGGATAATGTTTGTAAAAATTATGTTGCTAGGTAAAACCATAAAAGGATAATTATAAATGGTGATTGATATAACACCAGGTGACAAGCAACAATTTTAGATATTAAGACCAATCAGAGAACCCTAGAATTGACTAAAGTTTAGAAGATCATTCAAGCTATAGCTGAGAGCCAGAGCCATGTAAATATCCTGACATGGATTATGGGGTCTAGCACTAGTTTTTTTAGGATAGAAAGCCTTCTCAGTGGGGAGGATTGATCTAGAGATTAATTTAGAAAAGGTTTTACATTAGATTTAAAATCACACCATTGTGTAGATTTCACTTAGACCTTTCTAATGGTATGTATAATGCAA
This sequence comes from Torreya grandis, assembly GCA_037957365.1. Classification (NCBI taxonomy): domain Eukaryota; kingdom Viridiplantae; phylum Streptophyta; class Pinopsida; order Cupressales; family Taxaceae; genus Torreya; species Torreya grandis. Next base: position 1,528,921 of record JARHVA010001515.1, read on the forward strand.
AAAATGGATCTCATATGTTCCTTGTGTGACCAGTCAAAGTTTGAGTCAAACTGGTCAAATCATGTCAAAGTTGGTCAAACTATATAAAATGACCAGTATGGAATAAATTAAAAATAGTTAAAATATGAAGATTTCATCAAGATATTTTTGGCACAATTTATGGTTCATGAAATAGAGTCCATATGCAAAACTTATGGTCAGTTAAATTAGTGGTCAAACTTGGATGATGTGGTAAATCTGGACCAGTAGGAATGTGACATGTGTCATGAGGTGAAATTTTTTTTGGTTTCAATCATTTATCTTTGATAGGAAAATAAAGTCATCGATAGGAAAATGTAGATCATCTTAAAATGAAACTGGCATAATTTTTTTTTGAGGTTTCGATGTCGACAAGTGGTGAGAGGACAATAATTGATGAATGTAAACAAATGGCGGGTCCTCAAGACACCACATGTCTTGCCACCATTCATTATGGTCTAATTTCATATTATATATTTCATGCCAAAGTACCTTAAAATTTTATTCCCTTTTTCCATGTGACATCCATACTCTACATGTTTCATGCCACATTTCATTCAAACATTGCACATGTTTTCCACATAATTCCCATGGTCCCAATACACTTTACCACCACATACCACAAAATTTCCCAAAGTCACCACATATTTCTACATCCCTAGTAACCACATCCATATTTCCACTAACAACCATGTCATAACCATGGACAAAGAAAAAGGTAGAGAACATGGCCTAAGGCACAAAGACAAAGGGGAGAATAAGGCTTAATAAAACATTAAGTTAATTCAAGACCCCATGAATGTGGGAAATATGGATAAAATTAATAACCTACACCTATGCCATAGGATTTGAACCCATGACTTATTGTGCTAAAAGGATAAGGCTCAACCTCTTTAGCTATGAACTTGAGTGGCTATATAAAGCCACAAAGCCACAAAATCACATTTTTAATGTAATTCTAAAGCCAATAGTCATTGCAAAGAATAAGAGGTAGGGAGCTTGCAGAACTTGTGGAGGGTTCTCAAGACAAAATTGGGAAAAAGTTTGCAAAGGGACTTATATTATTTTTTCCCAATAAACAACTTTGTAGTTGTTCATTTTTCATTACATAAATGTTTGTAACTACTTTTTAAACATTTTTCCTAATTTATCAACCGATATTGGACCCATAGACATAGACCTTCATGCGAAACTCTGTTATAAAATTATTGTTGAATGTTTTGAATTATTTTCATTAAATTTATGATTTTGTAATTAATTTTTGTAATTATTTGATAAATTAATAATTTAAATCAAAATTAAATTATGAAAGTATAATATTGCTTAAGTTTATGGATCAATTACAAATAATGTAAACCCTTTAATTTTTCCCTTACATCCATGAATGTGGATAAATATCATTACAAATTTTATGGGGTGTTTTTATAAAATTATAGTCTAACTATATACTGAGATAAAATGATTAAATGAGTATATATAGATGTTGTGTTATGGAGGGAGTAGATGGGTCTCTATAATGATCATTTTATTATTGTTATTACATTGTATAATAATGCATTTTCATAGGGACATGTACACTTATGATTTTAATATGAATGTAACATACTATGCCACACATTAGGGTTGATGAAACCCAATACATTTGATTATTAGACATACACACTAGGAATTTGTTGATCATAATGAAATGTGAATTTGAACCCCAATAGATGGTATATAGAGCACAGGTAAATAGAGTAACTAATGGGGATGTAGAGGTTAACTTCAACTGTGATATTACATGATAAATAGTCAGTGCTCATAAAGTAGTTGGGTTGGATCAATTATTATATCTTTCATTATGAACATAACTAGATGATACATTTATCATGGGCTATCAAACTAGTAGTTGACCTCCACATCCCCTCTAGTTAATTTATCCACTGGTGCTCCATCTATTTCATTATCCCATTACCTAATTGAAAACATTATCTTACATGAAGGGGCACGAGATTTAAAAATTATGATATAATATTCAATTTATTATCACTTGTAATAGATCATTAAACCTTCATCATGGGCTCCACTTATTACATCATCAATTTTGAGGTCGTTTCGAATGTACTATCTAGTTACACTCATAATTGATGATGTAAGAAGTAAGTCCCATCATCCAAGAAATAATGGGTGAATGTAATAGATGAAGAGGAGGAGGATAGTCAAAGTATCACATAGGCATGTGTGGGTCAACTATTAGCATGACCTCCATATACATTTTGAATACTACCAAGATTGGCAAAATATCCAATAGGCACATGGAGGTCAACTATCAATGTGACCTATATGTGCCTATTGGATACTCTAAGGGTATATGGAGTATCTAGCAAGCATGTGGAGGTCAACTATCAGTGTTACCTTGATATGATTACCAGATACTATGAGGGTATACAAAGTATATATCATGCACATAGAGGTCAACTATCAATGTGATCTCCACTTGTCTACTATATAATCAATGGCTACCTCCCCTCTATATATTTAGTTAGTCCATTATCCCTCAAATGATATGCTTAACTTATTACATCCTAAATTTTTTATGGGGATTTAAAAATTAATGAATTTATAGTGATCACTATTGTTCTAACATTTTTCAACAACATGTTAAGGTAAACAACAATGGTTAAGCCAAATAAAAATGGTTAAGGTAAACATTAGTTTAAAAATAAATTTTATTATCTATTTAACATTAACTTCTTACTTGTGTGTCTTTCCCTTGTTCAAAGACTAAACAAGTCCTCTTTTTCCATTACACCATTCCTTTTATACCTATGCAAGAGTTTGTTATCCAATAATGCAAATAATAATGGTTAATAAAAATGATAGAGGTTAAGACAAATCCTAGGGATGAAGGAAAATGAAATGTTAACCTCAAATTTTAATTCCTCATTATCTCATTAAGTCATTCCTCACACCTTTGTTGATGGGCTTGAGTTATTACATCCTTGGTTATGAGCTCATGTTGAACATACCATCTAGTTATGCTTAGAATCAAGGATGAAAAAATTTAGAACCATCATTAGAGGGATAATAGGCCAACATAATGGATGGAAGAGGAGGGTATATGGAGTATCCAATATGCACATGAAGGTCAAATGTCAGCATGACATCCATATGGATGATGGATACTTCAAGGGTATATGGACTATCAAACAGGGACGTGCAGTCAATTATCAGTTAACTTGCATGTGCTTGATGGATATTTTGAGGGTAGACAAAGTATATAGTAGGCATGTGGAGGTTAAATATAAAAAAACCTCCACATACCTATTGGATACTCTAAGGGTCCCTTCTATCCATCCATTATATTAGCCCGGTAGCCCTCTGATGATGGGCCCCACTTCTTACATATTCACTTACTTGAATGACTTTCCCTTATTCCATTTCTAATTTTTCATTAACCTATTATTTTTTAACCTCTACATGAGTTCATTTTACCATTACTTAGTTCCACAAGCATGCATCCCAAAGGAAGCATTTTAAATATTTTTTAGTTACCTACAATGAATTGGATTGTCTACATTATTGAATCTCAAACCCCATTTAAAAATGGTTACTATGGATAAAATTATATTTTTAAACTTGTATCATTTTGTATTTAAACTTGTATTTTATTTTGGTTAAACTTTTATTAATTATAGTGTGCAAAACGATAGTTTTTTGCACTAAAATTGATAGACAATCTTAATTTAAGTATTATTATTTTTATTTTGACAACTGAATATATTATGTCATGTATTTATTTCATGTTTTTGGATAGTTCAACATAATCTATAATTGTATCCATGGTGGTGGTGTAGGAAATAATGTAATATTTCAAAAAATATTATTTATTTTAACATCATAACGTAGTTTTAACCTTTTTTTAACATCCATTTGACTGTCATACATGATATTTTATTCTTACTTGGGTATAATGATTGAAAAACTTTGATATCTTGATTATTTACCTCATGATCCTCTAGGTGGTGTGAGAAATAGTAAAAACATTGTCAATCAGTATATATGAATGTCCCCACTCTACATACATTCCCCCTCAGCTAGATTTTCATGCCTTATTTCTCTGGGCATGGTATAGGAAAGGAAGAAGAACATTGTAGCTCCAAGTAAGTATGTTTTATTTTAATATATATTTTAATTGATCAATCTGATTTAATATGTTCACATAATGGTGTTAAAAATCCTTTAATGTATAAACTGGACATTTAATGAACTTAAATTTTATCATACATAAATTGTTCACATAATATGGATAATGCATTGCACTTATATCCCTTCTGTAAATAGATAATGAATATAAATAATTATTATTTAATTTGTTTCTATCTACATGATTTTATGCCTTTATTATTCTCAAATTTTTCTTATCATTAGTATACTATGATCTAATATAATTTATATGAAATGGTGTGTATGTACTCTTATAAGTCATTTTCATGACTATTTCTAACCCAAAACATGGCTATGATTCGTTAAATATACTTCACTCATTGGGAACTAAATTATCTCTAATAAAATTAAATGTTAGAATTGAGTGATGAATGAATAAGATATATATATATTTTAAATAATCTGATGGAGTAGAAGAGATGCCAACATAAATAATCAAAGACATGTTGGTTGAAGTAAATGACATTGATTTACTAATATGAAAACATTATTTGGTTTTAGGTTGATTTATATAATTATTTAGATGGTTATAAGTTATACACAATGCTAATCATTTATTATTTCTAATTTGTACTCAGATACAAAAAACTGTTGGTGGTTTATATTCAATGCAATATGTTAATGTTTCCAAACCTAGACCTTAGTCTCGCCCCCAATTAAAATGTTAGTACCATGAATTGATGGTATTAAAATTCTAACCATTATATAATTGTGATTGATTTGATTTCAAATTTTAACTAGTTCATTTAAAGTTTATAATTTTATTTTGAATGTGGAGTGTGATAATCATGACAAACCTAGGAGAAGCTTCCATGACTTCTTCCACTAACATTAGTGAAAAATAGAACAATCAGGGAAGGAGGTAAGTTTTTTGTTAATTTCTTATATTCAAATGTTAATATTCCTTTATTCAATTATAAATTTGAATTATAAATATTGTATTAATTTTGTACTAAAATAATGGTAGGGAGGATGGATACATTGCTCCCTTTTTTAGGAAGTGTAGAATAATTAAATTAAGGAAAACATGCTTTTCAACCTCCTCTAATGGAGAAAGTAATGTGGGAGAAGGGAATATGTGGGGTTTGCGAGTTTAAGAAATTGGTATTAAACTTGATTGTGATCATCAATTATTTCTTTTGCCTATAAAATACCCTATTAGTGTCTTTGAAGAAGAAGCAAAATCACATGTTTCATCAGAGGATGAGGATGATCTAGATTATGACATTACAAATGATTCCCCTGATACAAGGGTGATTCTTCTTTCAGATTATTTTATTTTCATTTCACACATATATATTATTATATACCTTTTTTAAATTTATATCTATGGTACTTATTTATTAGGTTAACAATGGTGGTGAGGAGGGTTTCACACATGTTTGATTAGAAGTCAAGGAATTTGTAAATTGTGAGTTGCCGAAGGATTTATCGCTAACCTCTCTGCATGCACATGGGCATCTCTAGAAGGAGATGGTGATATGTCAATATTTTGGAGTGTATTTATAATTTGTATGAAACATAATTTTGATAGTGTGTGTTTACTTTTACATACAAAGGAAACTATTACCCTCCTTTGTAGGAAGAAAAAAGAATGGAACAAATGACATCTTCAACCTAGTCACATAGATGTGGGCGCAGATGGAAGGATAAAATAGTATGTTGATATTTTAATGTGTTTATTCAAATCATATGAAACATGATTCTGATATAGTTTTATTAATTTTACCCACATAGGCAACTATTATCCTCCTTCGTAGGAAGTGATGCAGGAGCATCTTGGGAGTGCGTAGATATGCTAGGAATATGGATAAAGATTTCTTTCAAAAATTATTGTAATTCAAAATAATTCAAATCATGGACACTTGTCAAGAGGAGGGGATAGGCTTATTTGAGTATTGTAAAGGTCAAATTTAGTTATTGACAACCGTGTTATCATGTAAAATCAGGAGAGTCAGTCATAAGTGGCATAGGATTGATAGTAGTTAAATAATTCTATGTTTAAAAACATTTATTGAGTTTTTCTAGGTGTTGGTTGAGTGATATTCCTAGTAAATTTGGATTATTTCAATATTGTGAGCAGTAGTGTAGGAAGTAGTGTAGGAGGTTGTGTAGGAGGTAGTGCAGAAGCAAGTCCGGAAAAGGATTGCATATGGACTAATTGTAAAAGATTGAGGAGATAATAATAATTGGTGTGTTTTTATCCTTTCTGGTGCAGCATGTTCTAGATCAATTAAAAGGTTAGGTCTATATTTGGGACTGTATTGCATGCCATTTGTATGAATCGATGAACTTGTAAATTAGATATTAATGCTGGCCATTTAAATTTTGGGTCATTCCAAATATATATTAAAGCTGGGTTGTTTTGCTGCTGGAGCATATCAAACAAATGGAGTCAAGTGATGATTCTGCAAACAGGTGAGTCTGAAAATAATTGTCTGTAGCATCATTTGCATAATCCCGACATGGATTCATTAGTTGATTTACAAAGTTTTGTGTTTCGAGCTTTGGAAAAAGATACAGATCCAAAGAGGATTTTTAATCAGATCGTGGCTGGTTGACGGAGGGATCCAAGAAATATTTTCTAATTGTTAAGAATGTGTTGCCGCATTTGTCATTCTTAGGGGTTGTGCTGTCAAAGAAGGGTTTTTATTGGGGCCAAACAAAGCTGCATTGTTTGTTTCGTTTATGTTTTCTATGCTGTAGCTTTTTCAGGAAAATGTCTGAATTTTGCCTACTGGCGAGCTCTTAGAAATTTGGTTCAAAACAATTTTGGGCAATGTTGGACAAGACCGAACTTTGGAGAGAGACGGAAGCCCAAAGTCTAGCGATCTGTGTAATTTTGGTCATTGTTTATCCTGGTGATGGGACGCAGTCCAAATAGGAAATGTGTAAAAGTTTGAAGCTATAGGCATATGGGAATGAGTGTTGTGATAGAGATGTATGTTTCCATTTGTTAGTTATAAGCTAAGTTGAAGAAGGAGGAGATTTATTTTGAGAGGCCGAGCCGATTGGATCTCCCCATCTCGAATGCAAGGGTGAAGACAGTCACATTTGCGCAGTCTGAGCTAGGGGAGGTTGTTTATTTATCAAGCACTGTGAGGCATGCAGATTAGGGCCGAGTCAATAGACACAATACGTAATTGAATGAACCTATGTTTTATTGTTACATATTCTTCTATTAAGAATGAGGTACATATTATAAAAGGTGTCAGCGCATCATTTTGAGCGCAACAATTTCGAGTATAAGCTTTCCAAATTCTACGGACTCTACAGGGTTGAAGCTACGAACTCTGCAGGGTTAAATTACAGACTGTGTAGCCAAAGGTAAATCTACGGACTCTGCAGGGTTAAATCTATGGACTCTACAGGTTATGAAAATTGAGTTCCCAGAGCCATCTTAGCTTAGCTGGTAGAGCTATTGCAGCATGTTGGATCAGAGTTTTAGAATTTGCTGAAGGTTATGTTTTCATCATTTGGTATCAGAGCGCAAGGTTCAAGTTCTTGGAGAAGTAGCGACATCAAAGAATTAGGTATTGATGTTTTGTGAAAATATTATTCTGAAGAAATTGTATGTTGGCAAATTGTGTTGGGAAAGTAGTATGCAGCAAAATCTATCCAAGTAAAAGTGAATTGAAGCTTGACAAGAAATAAAGGTTCTTGAAGACCTTGAAAGAGAGGATTAGTGACAAGAAGAAGATCCTCCTAGACAAGATGGAGGTATAAACAACCTTGAAAGATAGATGGTTTGATTTGTTGTACCTTATTTGCATTTGTAATGTTTGAAAAGGTAGAGAGTTTTGAATTTTGATGAAGAATAGATATAGCAGTAAGGCTTGAAAGGTTTGAGAGAGAAGTGAAAAACATTAAAGTGGAAAGAAAGGAGTGAGTGGCAAGAGAGAGTCCAAAAGCCATAGAGGCTTGAAGAACAAAGAAAGAGAGCTAGTAAGCTCCTAGAAAAAAGAAAATGTTGTACTCTTTTAATAAGTTTTTGCAGAGATAATGTATTTTGTGAAGTTGCAGGTTCAAGGCAGTCAAGCCATTAAGGCTTAAGAGGAGAAGAAGCCAAGGAAGGCTTAGTGAAGAGCCAAGAGAAGCTCTAGAAGAAGAGCAAAGGGAATTGCTCAATAAGAAGAAGAAGATTCAAGAAGAAGCTTGGATAGGTTGACAAAAGACTAAGGTGAAACAGACTTAGGTGAGGTAAAGGATGGAGATTGAAGAATTAAGAAGAGTGATAGAAGGACTGCCTAGAAGAAACATGAACCAGATAAAGAGAGAGAAACAAGAAAGAGACAAAAAGAAGAGACAAAGAGAGGAAGAATACCAAAAAGAAGTGAATGAGATAAAGGCAAGGATAGCCATGATAGAGATCATGGTAGAAAATATGGAAAACCCATGGCAAGGATGGGTAATGAAGAAGAAAAGAGTAAGATGGCCAGTTAGATTAGTGATGGAGAGAAGAAGAAAAATGCTAAGAGTTGCCTTAAGGAGAGAGATGAAAAAGCATAAACAAAAGGATAAACTCAAGAATGAAGAGCTTGGAGAAAAGTTTCAGTATGAAGAGGAAGTTCAGTATGAGACGGATCTCACCATTGAAGAAATAGACAAACAGCAAGTAATCAATTGGCCAAATGTTTTTGTATCTGACATTTCATTTAATGTTTTGTTTACAGGAAAGCAAGTTGAGGAGGAAGGAGAAACATATGATGCAATGAAGATGCTCATGGATCAAGGAGGTGAAGCACCTCATGAGAGAGTGCTTAGACAATAAGAAGAGGCTTGTTGTAATGCCTTAAGTGATGAAGACTTGAAGAAGGATCAGTTAGAACTCCAACATAAAGAATTGATCAAGCAGGGAGAAGAAGTCCTTACTCAAGAAAACAAAAGAAATGAAGAGCTGCATGAAGAACAAAGGTATAATGATCAAAATTCAGAATTGGGAAAGATTGAAGATGACAATTTTCAGTTGCATAATGTTGATATAGTTGATTTTGATCAAAATGTTGATATAGAGAAGGTTAATAGCTTAGAGTTGACAATTGAAGAAAATATCCTGAAGGAGATAGAAAAACTTGATGGAGAGTTTCTAGTTGAAGAACCAAACAAGCTTTTTGTGTATCAAAGTAAAGAGCAGTTGTTGGAAGAGTTGGCAGTATTAGAATATGCCATTAATCATGAAGAGAAGAACAAAATTTGTCCTATGACAAGATTTGAGGAGGTAGAACATTGCTGTGAAGAAGAAATGAAGACAAAGGACCAAGAAGTCATATTTGAGCAGTAAGTGTGGGTTCAAAAATTTGGAGAGACCCAAGGGTCTCAAATTTTTACTTCTAATTTTGCTTTGAATGGTGATTGTACAGGTTTGCTTGATAAAGAGGTCAAGTACTTGGAGAAGAGAGCTCTTCTAAGAGCTCAAGAAGAAAGAATGGGAGTTGATATCCTCATTCAAGAGGATGAATATGTGAAGAAGAAGGCTACAAAGAAGATGAAGAGACAACAAGATATACTTTGGAAGGAAAGGACAACAAGTAAAATAAGACACAAGTGTGGCAGTCAAGAACATGCACATTTGTATGAAAAATTGAAATAAGAAGACATTTGTTTTGTAAAGTTTTACCTTTGTAAATGGGAAAACAAATGAAACTCATGAGCAGGAGCTCGTGAAACTTTTTAAGCCTAGGAATCTGATGCAGGAGCATCTTGGGAGTGCGTAGATATGCTAGGAATATGGATAAAGATTTCTTTCAAAAATTATTGTAATTCAAAATAATTCAAATCATGGACACTTGTCAAGAGGAGGGGATGGGCTTATTTGAGTATTGTAAAGGTCAAATTTAGTTATTGATAACTGTGTTATCATGTAAAATTAGGAGAGTTAGCCATAAGTGGCGTAGGATTGATAGTAGCTAAATAATTCTATGTTTAAAAACATTTGTTGAGTTTTTCTAGGTGTTGGTTGAGTGATATTCTTAGTAAATTTGGATTATTTCAATATTGCGAGCAGTAGTGTAGGAAGTAGTGTAGGAGGTTGTGTAGGAGGTAGTGCAGGAGCAAGTCCGGAAAAGAACTGCATATGGACGGATTGTAACAGATTGAGGAGATAATAATAATTGGTGTGTTTTTATCCTTTCTGGTGCAGCATGTTCTAGATCAATTAAAAGGTTGGGTCTGTATTTGGGACTGTATTGCATGCCATTTATTTGAATCGATGAACCTGTAAATTAGATATTAATGCTGGCCGTTTAAATTCTGGGTTGTTCCAAATATATATTAAAGCTAGGTTGTTTCGCTGCTGGAGCGTATCAAACAAATGGAGTCAAGTGATGATTCTGCAAACAGGTGAGTCTGAAAATAATTGTCTGTAGCATCATTTGCATAATCCCGACAGGGATTCATTAGTTGATTTAGAAAGTTTTGTGTTTTGAGCTTTGGACAAAGATACAGATCCAAAGAGGATTTTTAATTAGATCGTGGCTGGGTGACGGAGGGATCCAGGAAATATTTTCTAATTGTTAAGAATGTGTTGCCGCATTTGTCATTCTTAGGGGTTGTGCTGTCAAAGCTAGGTTTTTATTGGGGCCAAACAAAGCTGCATTCTTTGTTCCCTTTATGTTTTCTGTGCTGTAGCTTTTTCAGGAAAATGTCTGAATTTTGCCTACTAGCGAGCTCTTAGAAATTCGGTTCAAAAAAATTTTGGGCAATGTTGGACAAGACCGAACTTTGGAGAGAGACGCAAGCCCAAAGTCTAGCGATCTATGTAATTGCGGTCGTTGTTTATCCTGGTGATGGGTCGCAGTCCAAATAGGAAATGTGTAAAAGTTTGAAGCTATAGGCACATGGGAATGAGTGCTGTGACAGAGATGTATGTTTCCATTTGTTATTTATAAGCCAAGTTGAAGGAGGAGGAGGTTTATTTTGAGAGGCCGAGCCGATTGGATCTCCCCATCTCGAATGCAAGGGCGAAGACAGTCACATTTGCACAGTCTGAGCTAGGGGAGGTTGTTTATTTATCAAGCGCTATGAGGCATGCAGATCAAGGCCGAGTCAATAGACACAATACGTAATTGAATGAACCTGTGTTTTATTGTTACATATTCTTCTATTAAGAATGAGGTACGTATTATAAAAGGTGTCAGCGCATCATTTTGAGCGCAACAATTTGGAGTATAAGCTTTCCAGATTCTACGGACTCTACAGGGTTGAAGCTATGAACTCTGCAGGGTTAAATTACGGACTGTGTAGGCAAAGGTAAATCTACGGACTCTGCAGGGTTAAATCTACGGACTCTGTAGGTTATGAAAATTGAGTTCCCAGAGCCGTCTTAGCTCAGTTGGTAGAGTTGTTGCAGCATGTTGGATCAGAGTTTTAGAATTTGCTGAAGGTCATGTTTTCATCAGGAAGACCAAAAGAATGGAATGAATTACCTCTTCAACATCTTTGGATGCATGAGAATTATTCGAACGACAAGGTAGAATCTATGGAATTGTGGTTTTTTTAAAAGTGTTATGAAAAAGGATTGTAACCTTCATTTTTCAATATTACTTCCATAGGAACAAGTTACCATATCTGAGCAAGAAAGAGACTCACATGTTTCATGTGATCATGAAGATAATATTTAATTTAAGCTACCATGGGATTTATGCAATGACATGCCGTGATCTCCACATTATACAAGACTAATTTTCACCTTTTTATATTTTCAATTCAGATTTCTATCCTATGAATTTTAAATTGGAAATGATTGTTTACTTTTAACCTTTTGATATGTGTATGTTATATTTGTGTACCAGGAATATGGTTACAAGATTATTTAGGATTTTGGATACAGAGACCAATTCTATTATATTTCACCATAATGTCATGTATTGTACAATGGTGGGAACAAATTTTGGTCAAAACCATACTTCAATTCACACCATGTTCAAATGCACATGTTACCTCCCATCCTATATCATCAAACAACAAGGCATCCAATCAAAAGAAGACAATGAAGGTCTGTCAAATGGAATTTGTAGCAACAACTATATGATATGTGGAAATGAAATAAATGTGATTTTTAAAAAATTAAAATAAATTATTAATCTGATAATTTGATCCCTAAAGGGTTAGCATCTATAGAAGAAAAAGTCAATATTTATGATTCTAGATAAAAAAATAGAGAAAATGAGGTAAGAGATTCTAAGGCAGAGGGAATTTGTGAAATTAAGGGATACATTATGTGTTTTCTATTATATTCATTTCGTCACATATAGATTCACATCTTGTGTTTACACAAGTTACAAAACTTGATAAGAAAAATAAAATGTCTTGGATACAAAAAAGATTGTGAAGGAGATAAGACAAGAGTCCAAGGAAAATGTATATTTATATATCCTCATTTTTTCAATCACTCTTTTTCTTGATTCAAATATATGTGATTTTTTTTTCATTTATGAAATTAATTGTATTCAATTTTTTGTAATAGTATAATAAGGATGGTTCAACAAAGAATAAAGAACTAATGAGGAGAAGAAATATTTTATGTTTGATGTATTATTTAACTTGTGGAGATTCAATATGTTTTTGTGATACATCATGTCAAATGTTATGGCATACTTAAGAGAGAGAAAATGTGATCTTAAATCCTATAAGGTGAATGTATGTAGCTATTTATCTTCAATAAATAAAATGTACCCAAAAAGGGAAAGTACTCCAATTCATGTTCAATAATCATCTCATAGAATGTTTCCATAAGTGTTATATTATTTTTAATAGATGATTCATTAAAAATGAAATGTACTATGAATATTTTATCTTTCTTTGTTGGTTTTCTAGAAACTTGATCACATTTTTTATGCCTACAAGTCCCATCTATTTACCATGAATTATTTATCTTTCTGTGTTGTTTATTTGGGTCTTGCTCACAATCATTTGCTTGGTCCATTGATTGGGTTTTTACATTAATGAGATAATGTGCTTTAAACCAATTTGAGTGTTTTTTAATTTTAAGTGTGTCTATTTAAAAACCTTATTTTGATTTCATTCAAAAAATTAAAAACATATACGAGGTGTTGAGCCATTGAATACCATCATATTATCCAACTCAAATTAATCTTGGCCATCATTATGTATTTTCTCATACTTAGAATTAATGCTATGTAACAAAGTCTTAATTTTGAGTTTCAACCCACATGTTTGAGAATGATGTGTTATGGTCTATGTAATATATGATTCTCTCACATCGAATTATAACATTTATGTATTTTTCATCATTATAATGGCTATAATCTTTTTGATATAACATAAGGTTACTTTCTACATTTCACTTCTCTTCAACTTGAAACCAGGGTTTCATTACATTGTGCCTCTATTATAAAATAATGTTACAACCAAACATGCACACCTTCAGCAACATTCATGTTTTCTATCGAATTAATTAATGGACAAATGAAATTATAATAGGAAACACTCCCTTACATTAACAAATAATTGAAGACTAAATTATGCAAATAAATGTCCATCTCACCCTCATTAATTGAGTGTAATATGAAGTGGCCAAAAAAGCTCTTAGTATATTAGGAAGAACTTGTCAGTATTATTGTTTCATATGAATAATATGAGCTTGGTTAATATATATTTTATGTTAGGATTATCATTAGCTTTTAAATCCTAATAAGAAACTTGATATGATTGTAACATGTATATAAGGATCACAAAAGTAATTATGTCTTATAATGTGGATTAATATGAAAGTTATATAACTTGACCCTAATGAATTAGTTGAAGGATTATTTGGAACATCATGTGTTATTAAGGTTTAAATTTTATAACTTTATATGACTCAATTCTAAGAATACCTTATTCATGTAGTATGATGAAATCTACATTGTAATGGAAACATTCTTATGTGAATATGAAAATGGTTTAAATTGTATACTTTTTTAAGGTTGATTAATTTTTTTATAGATATTTATATTGGATAGTATAATAAAATTACAAACATAAAACCTTATTATTTTAACACTACCCATGCTATGTTACACAAAAATTAAACCAGTGAAGGGATAAACACAAAAAAAAATTCCATGGTATGGTTTCATATCCTCCATATAGAGTATGATAAAGTATCTGATGCATAAAATAAATGTGTTCATGAATTGAGAATCCTATTAGTTCCATTCTATCTTTACTACCATTACATGATGCACACAACCATTTTATATACCAGAGACACAAATTGTATTGACATAGTTTTTATTAATCAAATATTAATTTACCTCATGTCTTTTACATGTTCTATGCCATGTGGCATGTACATTTTACAATTGACATGTGTTTATGGATCATTATGAAATGTAATGGGGATTAATTCATCATGCTATGTGCCAATTACTTGTTATATTCATATTGAAAGGCTGAGTGTGTAACTCGTCATGAAAATGCATTATTATAAAATGGAATAACAATAGTATAGTGATCATGATAGACACCCCTCTTCTTCCTCCATAAGACAACATTTGGATTTCCACATTTCAATAGTTCCTCTTGGTATAGAGTCATACTATAATTTATACAACAACAACATCAGAGCTACAAAGATGCCTTTCCACTTTCTTGGAGGTAAAGGAAAACTCATAGCCTTTATGTTCTTTGTAATAATATACACAAATCAAGTATATATATTCACTACTTGTATAACACCCTTCATTATGCATTATATAATGACCTAAATCTTGATTGTATTTATAATACCCTTTACATTATGAATAATGGTCTTCTATTAACCATACTTATACATAAAGGAAAGAATACAATGAACCATCACTCTATATAATGGTCTACACTTGTCCATCTTATTATAGCCTGTATAATTCCCTATATCCTGGTTATTTTTATAATACCCTTTGTATTATGTGTAATGGTATATTATTTACACCTTGATACATAAATAATAGGAACCGATAAACCATAAGTCTATATAATGGTGTATTATTTTTTATTTTATTATAGTTTCTATAATACCCTACATATTTTATAAAATGGTCTATTTATTTTTTTTTGAATTTTATACAAAATGTTTAGGAACTAATGAAATTTCACCTTATTATATTAAATTTTTTTTATGTAATGGAAAAAAATAAATATAATAGGATAAGAACCAATGAAGCTATCAAGAAGAAATTGATTGACATTTTCAGTGCAGATTGTGATCTTAACAATCAAACTTTAGGTGACATCCCTTCATATAATTAGATGTTTGTTAGTGTCATATAATTAATAAAAATCCATGGTTTTTATTCTTTTTAACTTCAAATAAAACCAATACCATTCCCCAATATGTTTTTTGGACCAATCTAAAAGTCTTGAAAAAATAAATGCAACAGTCAATGACAACCTTCAAGAATGTGAACAAAGGAATTTAAATACCAGGTTGAATGTATGGGATAAATGGAAAAAGGTTATAAAATAAAGGGAGTAAAAATTTAAGGAAATATTTGAAGGAATGAATACAACCATATCATCTCTGACAAATGAGAACAAGGAGATAAAGCTTTTTATTGAATAGATTAGGAAAGAAAAACTATAGGCTCAGATGTGGCTAAAGGAATAAATTACATCACCAAGAGTATATGAAGCTATGAAAAGTGATAGGGATATTTCTTTGGAAGCAGAGCATTATATGAATATAATAAAAAATAAACTTTATCAGGAAGAGATCAAAGTGTGGACAAATTTTTTAATTTGTCTTATGACATTCCCTACAATAATTCCCACCACATCCATGATTCCTAACTGTAATGTCAATAACAATGATAATAATTAGTGTGTTTATTTATAATGGCTTGTTGAATTTTACATATATATGGTTCATTTCATAGTAGTTGGTAACTTAGTAGTTATTCTAATTTGTGAAATTTTTGAAATATGAATATTCATTCCTCACAATAATGTGAAATTTGAAACATTTGCTAACATGATCTATGCTTAATTGGCTAAACAAAGTATGGATTATTTACTTTCCAATTGAACTTATATTTTATTTATGTTGTCAAGATATTATCGAAGGTATTTTAAAATCTATAAAAAACATTAAATCATATTATTTTTGGCACTCTTAATGAGTTCATAAATAATAGAGTGGAACCCAAATTAAAGATTCTATAAAATGTGCAAAGTTATACTTCGAAGATTTATGTGATAAGTGATTACATCCTTGATACAATACCAATCCTTATTAACTTTACATGAAGGAGTTGTTTACCACTGGAAACACTTAGTAATTATGCAATCATTATCATCAATTGATATTTGTAGCCATTATTATCTTAACCACATGTAATAAGAAATACTAATATCACTAGTAAAATTTAAGTATCATGAAACAAAATTTGAAGAGCATAATGAAAGATTTTTTAATTTATAATATTGATTAAAAATTGACATGGTAAGTAATATCTACCAAGAGAGATCCCTCAACTCATTACTTATACATACACTCATTTTCTATTTCCCACTCCCAAGGAAATACCCCAATATACACATAATTTATATAATGGCAATACCATGAATGAATAAAAATAGTTTCCATAAACTAACATGTATGTCCTACTGAGTCCCAATAAACTATACAACAAAGTTTCATGTTGGGAATCTCAAAATATATGATATAGAATCATTGGAAACATGTCATGGTTATATTTACAATAATGGTATATGATTTTCACCATTTGTATTCAACTTTGGCTTGGAAAATGATAATACAAGTTCATTAACAATGTCTTGTAACTGCATATGTGGTGAAACCATGCTAGTATTATTGAATGAAGTACCACCACCACGTTCTATACCACACCTTGTTGTTGTTTTCAAATCCCCAACATCATGTACATATTTTATCTTCACATTGACCAAC
This sequence comes from Torreya grandis, assembly GCA_037957365.1. Taxonomy (NCBI): domain Eukaryota; kingdom Viridiplantae; phylum Streptophyta; class Pinopsida; order Cupressales; family Taxaceae; genus Torreya; species Torreya grandis. The sequence goes on from JARHVA010001515.1 coordinate 1,546,037, forward strand.
TACCACACATGTGACTCTACATTTATATTAAGTGTGGCTAGATTCTCATCTCTTACAAAAATATTACCATACATTTGTCTACACATTAACTGAGGATTACTTTCAACCACATTATCTACATTTTGATCATAAAGATTCATAAGACCATGAAGAAAATATACATAGTATGAACCATTCAATTTTCTACCATTAGTAATTATATTATAATTAAATTTTATCACTTATTTCCTCAGACCATAAACAATATACACATATTTGAAACATGCTTCAGTTATATCATAGCATAAAATAATATGAAATACATATATGTTGTCCATAATCACATGAAAAAAACATTTAACAAACATAAGAATCTTCATGATTCATATAACAAGATAATGTTAATTAAATAATTTGTCACACCCTAAACTCAAAAATTTAATAGGGTTATCCTTAGAGAATGCGAGCAAATAAAAAAATGACAATGTACGTATTTACCGTACATTGCATTAACTGATTGTAAATAAAGATACAAATGAAAATTTTCTAATGCCAACTAATACTATAGTATGTCACTCTTTGCATTAACAACATGAAATTAAACATTATAAAAATCCTTTAATGTCACTATTTAATGGAATAGTTATAATGAACCTCAGTATGAGTTGAGTCTTAAAAGATAGATCCAAGTTTAAAGATAGAATGAGATAAGATCCTAAAATCATTTCCAAATAAGCATAACATCTAGTTCAATCAGTCATGAATATAGTCAATGGTTTTCCATGATCCTCTTATTATTTGATTGATAAATTTATGAACAAAAAGGAACACAATAAGTGTTTACAATCCCAAAAGAAACCCTAATACTGAATACTAAGTTAAGAGAGGCATAACATAGAGAGAAAAATAGTAGTAAGTTATCCATGACATATGTCACTATTTCCATTAAACCATTATAAAAATCCATTCATATCTCAATTCAATGGAATAATTATAACCACCCTCAACATGACCTAAGTCATTACATATAGATGCAAGTTTAAAGATAGAACAAGGTAAAATCCTAAAGTCATTCCCAAATAAACACAACATCACATTCAAATAATCATGAATATAGTCAATGGTTTTGCATGCTACTTATATTATTAACTTTAAAGAGATATGAAAAAAGAGAACACAATAAGTGTTTTACAATCCCACATAAAACACTAATACTAAATACTAAGTTAAGAAAAATATAATATTGATAAAAATATAATAGATTTGATATTATCTTTCATAAAGTTTATTTAAATATTATTGATAAAACTCACATTTTTGTTTCAATTTTAATAGATATTAAATAATCTTTGCCTTCTAATTGCCTAGCCTTCAACAATACTTTGAAGTTCTTCCCAAAAAGAAGTCAAAATTATTCCCAAGATATATAGTAATTCATTCATTGATCTATGCATATTTTTATTGCCTTTGTAGCAACCACTTATAATTGTACAAGCATCCTTATTCCTCATATAAAGTTGGATATCCTCACCCTTCGGTCATCTCATAGAAATCATACAAACTTTCAATAATTTATATTAATTACGTAACTCATTATATTATGTCACATAACTCTCATTTAACTTGTAGCTCACCCAAATTTCTTGGGTATTTCTAAAGTGCATCGATGCCTTTGTGCATTTCCATTCAATGTCACATACATGTCACATTGTTGAATTATATACCTTAGATATTCTATACTACACAAGAACTCTGAGACACTCATTATTTCTACAATGTTACACACCTCGTGTTATAATGCTCAGAAAATTTTGCATCCTCACTTCAACTTCTATGCATAATACTAGTATCTTTTGTAATACCACACATCATCTATATATTATATGATATTGTGCACAACATCACACTGATATCAAATCCTCATAACATTGTGAATGACCTTAAAAATTTGTGCCACATTAAAATACTTTCACGTTCATTATTCGTATGCCATTTATTTTTGTAACTTTGTGTGAGACTATTATGCATCAATGTTAAATTACTAACACTATGCTGCCATGTGACATACCAAGTAGAACATTCCACACTTGAGCCATGATAAATATCCTCTATAGCATGGCATGTGTTAGATCCAAATATCACTAAGTCAAACCAGATGAATCAAAGTCATCACTAATTCTTCATAAGCCATTATTAGTTATAACTAACATATTTTAAATAATATATATTTACATATTTGTATCATAACTACATTCATCAAATTTTTAGCAACAAAAAATATATGCACCTAACATCTTTACATCCATAGAGATGAAATATGACACATAGATTAGAAAGGAGTATATTATTTTTTCCCTACATTCAAACATGTCTTTCGTCTTGTATTCCTTCACATTAGTGAAAGAAATTAGCAAGGAATACTTTTAATTTTAATCATTATAGCTTGAACTCTTATCCTTAATAACTCACTACACACATTTATATTTTACCCTATTATTTACATTGAATATATGTTATATTATGCATATCAATATTCCAGATATCTAAAATATTACTGGGTAGATTTGTATAGTTAATATTTCTTGAGCATTCTACAATTCACTACTTATCTTTAAGCATGGATTTGTCCACCGCATACCCTATTGATGCCACATCATGTAGATCATTGGTATCAAAGCATAAATATTTATTATTCCTATCAATAGGTGATATCAACATTATATATAAGTATTATAAATTAGTTATGTTTCATCCTATCTAGAAGAGTGTCATATTAATAAAAAGATGGTTGACGCCCAAAATCAGCTTCAAGTAGCTCTAGACATTCAAATGCTTAGTGAGGACACCATGGAAGTATAACACAACAATACATTTGGCCAATTGTATAATTTTATGTTTCAATTCTCCATAACATCCAAATTTTGTTCTCTATAGTTTATTTACCAATAATTTTAGTAGCAGGCAAGCTCCCTTTAAAGTGCAATTCAATTTTAATATTTCAATGTTCGAAGGAAAGATAAATTACATAGATATAGATTTATAGACTAAAAAAAACAAGGCATATTTCTTAGTTAGCCAACTCATTGATATTAAGAAGATCACCTTCATCATGTTGAAGATGTCCATGCCAATGTTTTATGGGTGGATCCTCTCAACACACCATATGCACATGATTGCATCACACTTTAGCCTTGGAATAATATCCTCGACACACTATATGAGGTGAAATAAACTTGTATACACATTGAGGATAAAAAAATTAATTTCAAATAATTATGTCAATTTAAAGAGAAGTGGTTAGAACACTAAAATAGTTAGCTACATTACTACACTACTCATCTATGTGTGAATAAAATAAAGTGTTAAACTATTAATAATAATTTAAATTTATATCCATGAAAACATGAAGATATTAAATTTATATTATATGGGGAACGCTTATTAGAACACTACAAAGATTGAATCTAAGGCAGAGGTGAAAAATTATCTCACATGTTCATCTAATGTCTTGCATAAGAGACAACCTATACACAACACACCATATTATCCCCATTAAAAAATTGAAAATGTACATCATAAGGGAGATTATACTAATAATATTTCTCAATACCATAAGAAATTGTGTTTTCGAACTCAGACAAAGCAAAAAAGAAACTAGGCAAAAAATGGCATTACTAGCATAACTCATGGCCCCACAAAATTTATTAATATTGAACCTAATAATCATTTTTATACACTATACATTAGGTCCTACATATATAAATGGAAATGATCGAGATAGTTCATGTCTTAGCACCAACAACATAACACTATACTTTGTAATAGTGCATGCATTTATTAAAAACAAAGATGTAGGTCAAAGAAAAATCTCTCCATGTCATCATCAATAGTGGGAGATAGGATAACATAATTTTAAAATACAATGTACCTTGGAATAAAAGATAAAGCTAATGGATGACAATTTTACCTAAAACATTTGAGGTGTTGAGGTTTGTGTGATTACTATAATGTCCAATACATTTAACTTCAACTACATATCAAGTGAATCTAGATAAATTGGTTGTTCATGTTAAATATCAATTTCTCAACCTCTTTGAGTTGTCATCTATGTCAAAATTTAGTTTGTTCTCTATTGATCAATCTTAAAAACTCATCTGACACATACAACCATTTATGCTACTCATAGTTCCTCTTGAAGCACTTATGTATGAGAACAAGAAATAATTATCAGATTGTGTATACACATATTATTTTCAAACTTTTATCAATTACTAATGCTTTTTATCTTGAAAAAAATATTGAGTTTCAATATTTCTAAATGAACACCCTAAGGGGTACATTGAGAAAGGGGTGTTTAGACCATTGGTGCTTCACAGGATTATTGTCCCTTTTACACCTTGATATCTACACACTTGTCTCCTAAAAACCATTCCCCTAAGATTTGCCTCCTATTTTTCACACTCTTCTAGTCTTTTACCTTATTAAATATCACTTTTCCTAACCTAAACCCCTTTTTGATAGTTTAAATGACTATGTCAACTACATCAACGTTGTATTCTTATTGACAAAATTTATTAAGGGTCTAGGTTAACCCTTAACCAACCTTGTCCATGGCCTGATAAGTTTTTTTCAATTATGACACTAGCTTGGCCAAGTCAATCTTGTTGGCCAATTTTTTTAAAAGGGTTTAGGTTCAGATATGCTGATATAAACACAATAATTTCACCATTTATAATAAAATGGAAGAAGTAAGATATATGATGCATCTACTTATTAACCATTCTACTTGAAGAGCAAGCTTAGGGTTTCATAATTTCTTTAGTGATATAGATCTTGTCTTATGGTTAAGTATTTTGGATGCATTGATAGGTTATGTAGCCTAGAGCTGATTTATCCTTATCATCATTACATACAATAATAACCTCTCGTGGAGAACCTTGGCCAAGAGAGAGATTGAGGTTTAACAAGTTTGTCTTCAAAGGTAAGTATTATAAAATTTGTTCCTCCTATGTAAGCATATATAGATATTCATTTGCATGTTTCTTCCATGCATTACAATTCCATATACATTGATGTCAGTGTATGTCTTCTATGCATGTTTACCTCTAGTGTTTATTGTCACCCACTTTGTACCACAAGCTTTAGTGAGCATTTTATTATATTTTTTACTTCACTTATTATTAGTTTAGTGAATATGAAAATGTAGGACCTAGTTAGGGTTAATGCATTGTTTTTATTGATTGAAAGATATTAAACCCTCCATAGTAATATTATTATGGTAAGAGATCCCTTGATTAGGTCCAACGGATCCATATCTATTATGACCCCAATTATCTAATGTATCCCCAATTGGAAGTGTAAGTAGGATCTATTTTATCTGAGATAGGATTGATTTATAGATATGTTGCATTTCCCATTTCATAAATTTTGGTGAACCCAACATGAATCTAACCCTTGTAGGTTTTATTTTATGCTTTTCATTTCAATCATTTTATTATTTTTATATATTTGAGATTGTAGGTTGACCAAGCTGGTATAGTTTTAAATTCTACAGATAGATTTAACACATAGTTGTATCAAAATGATCATGTTCTTTCTATAAAGGTCTTAATAAAATATAGGTTACTAGATCGAATAGGTAGATATATTACTCTTCTTTAATTATAAATAATAGACTATGTAGAACACGTCAAATTAGTCTCTTAGTCAACATTCAAAACAACAAACAAAGTTGTGCAAGTCAACTTAGTCTTACAATTAGATTTCAAATGAAATAATAAGTTGAATAGGTTGAATTAGTTATCTTAATAGGCTTTAGTAAATAGGGTTTTCATAGAACTAGGTTAACCTAGTTGACGTAGCTAGTAGGACTTGTAATCACCATTCAAGGCACTTAAATAAAAAATTTACAATCCTAAACATTTTATAACCCACCAAAGTTCCTTTCTCTCTATCTCTTTCAATCAGTACTTCATAAAAATTATATTTTTTTCAAGTTTTTAGTCTTTAAAACTACAATGTTAAAGCAAACTAAGTCAACTTGGTTGATTTAGTTCTATAGTCTATCTTCTGTCTAAAAGAAGAAGTCGACCTCGTCAACTTAGTTCTTAAGGACTCCTAATTATATAGAATATTAGTAACCATGTCGATGTTGATCTATATTTTTTTCATATAGTGTCATCTGAATTGACTCTATACCATTCATAATTTGGGAATTAAAAACTATATTTTAGTAATTAATTCACACTTTCATTTCTAGTTTTTTACATGCTTAGAGTAGCTCACATAGTCTAATTAGGTGGTTTTCCAAAATATTAGTCAGTTGTACCATTTTTCTATTTTTTTGCATATTACCAAATCACATAAATTTCAAAATGTGCTTTAAAATTTATCTTCCCAAGGTCTACCTACTTATTTTTCATAACCAAGGAGAAAGCTGACTTGGTTTTATTGCCAAGCATAAACATGTGGTTAATGGTATATATTAAGAAATCACCCGTCACCCTTATCACTATACGATTGTGATGTGATGGGGTAGGCCCCAATACCAAGCTAGTACCTTTGCCAACATAGATCCATTTTAGCCTAAACATCTTGAAACCATCCACATATTGCTTTCTAGTTCCCTATTCTAAGCCAACTTCCCTGTCACACTTAAAATAAAACTTTATAATAATCTAACAACACTCAAGATGACCATTTAGTTAGAATTTATTTTTTATTTGAATTCTTTATCTCTACCCATTGTACAATTTTTAGTTGATGGCCAACGTTGGTGCAAGGTTTCGTGTTGTGTGCCAATTGGATCATTCTCATTAATCTATTTGTTTGTGTGTTTTATTTCATTTCCTATTTTAATTACATTACAAAATATTTCCATATTTTTAGCATAATAATTTTCTACTCAACACAATCTCTTACAAACTATGTTCTTCCTTGACTGTAGTACTAAGTCAACCTAGTTGACCTAGTACTCTTTTCTACCAATCAAGATACAATACCAAGTTGACTTGGTCGACTGTATATCCTTATCAGACTATCTGTTTCCCTATATATATTACTAATTCAAGCTAGTACACCTAATACTACTTTATACCAATTAGGTTATAGTAGTAAGTTGACCTTGTTAACTCTATATCTTTTTTGGGTTAGTTTTATACCCTTTTTATAATACTCAATTGACCTAGTTGACTATGTAATCTTATCTACATTTTTCATCTCTCTATTTTTGCATTAGTTTTTCCTTCCCTAATATATCTCCTTCATCATGAAATTTTTATTTGAAGACAACACTGAGTTGAATTCATGAGATGTGATTAGTCTTATTGACCCCAATAGGTTCTCCCATAAGCAACTTATGGCTCCTGCCCTAGAAAAAATTAGTGTGCATGTATCCAATCACACTAAAAACTATGGGACCCATCCTCATTCCTATTCAATTCATAATCCTCTCTTCTCATTTAAAGATAAACCTGAATTAGATTATACCCTATAAATTCTCTTCATCATCAATGAATTTTATCAACATCAAGGAAATGATCCTTCTACTATTTACCATCTGATGATAGTGGTCAAATCAAGGAACCCCATTCACCTTCTCCCACATTCTCACATAGATCTAGTGATACTATCTTCTTTTATTCTCAACCTCTTCCCTCTATTTTGACTCCTCATACCATAACTTCTTCCTCTTTGATTTCTTCCACCTCCCTACCTAGTATCTCTACTGACATGGTGGGTTCTACATCTAGTGGGCCTGTTCTAAGACCCACTCTTCTCAATTATTACACTAGTACATCATTTCCTACCCATGGTAATCATTATAGTTCCACTTCTTCTCATCCCTCTACTAGTACATCTTTTACCACACAAGCAAATTATGCCACAGTGTCTCACTTACCAATAATTGTTCTGAAGCTAGTACTAACATACATAATGGTACCTAAGCCACTACTCCCAATGATGCCAATAAAAAGCATAAACTCTTATTAAAAAATCTTAATCCAATGAATTATTTCTAAGATAACAATTTAAATAAAATGATGCAAATGCAAAATCATCTTAACCATCTTCAAACCCACCATCAATAGATTCCATGGGGTATGCATAACCAAAATGTTCCCTCACCTCCTCTTCAGGATTCCCATGGTAATATTATCCCTCAACATACTCTTATTAACATTATAATAAATCATATTCAAAATTAGTCTCTTACATCTCAGATTACTAATATTGATATAGGAGGTATCACCTCTACCATTACTTATAATGGGTCAACCGATCCTATTCTCCATATAAAAACATTTGGAAATCTATATGAATATTGGGTCAAGTTAAATACCTTTGCCACTGCCAAGATATTATAAAATAATCTCATGGGTTATACTTTATATTAGTACAACTAACTCAAATCTCATTCCATCACTAGTTTGGAAGATTTAGTCAATGCTCTAGTCTAAGTGTTTTAAACTTGTGATCACCTTGAGAATACATTGGCCCATTTTATCAATTGTAAGTAACTTGAAACAAAAACCACATAAGCTTTTATCAAATGATGGAAGACCTTGTCTAAATTTTTTTTAAATAATATGTTAGATGACAATTTCTTCCATATGTTTAGCAATGGTCTTTTTCCCAAGTTGTAATATCTATTTTAAATCCTCTCTCCATGCACTTTATAAGAGGCTATTGACCAATCCAAGCATTAATATTTTATTATGTGTCAATTCAATCCATCTCAACCTTCTATGAGTACTCATATGTTAGGCAAGAATAATAATTGATATGCTACAAATGACGGTGTCACCGACTCTTATGATACCATTAATAATATTCAAGTTGTTGTTCCCAACTAGACTCCAAAAAATTATTCCCTTCCCAACCACATCACTATTCCTCATTTATATTTAACCAATAACATCAATGTTTAAAAACCTTTATCCTTAGAAAAATTATAAACATGTCTTCCAAGGCCTCTTCCACGAGAACATGATCCCACTCATCTTATGAAATCATGCTATGATCCCAATAAATTTTATTGTTTTCACACTAGTTGGGTTCATTCTCATGGAAATTGTAGAAACTTTGTAATTTGGCTATGGATTTCCTTCTTGGTCCCAATTTTGATCATGATTCTATCATTTTTAAATGTCAACAATCTTATGAAATTTATTTCAAAGCCCATGAAACACAAAATAAATATCAATATTTGAATTAGGCTAATGCTCATTTAGCCATCTATAAAGACCCTCTTCCAAATCACCAAGATAACCAAGACAAGCCTACTCATTTTGCCAATAATTTTTATAGTCTTCTTGACTCCAATATTGAAGGTCATGTGGTTAATATGACTAATAGGAGAAGGGTGTTTACCTTCATTGATCCTTATCCCATCCAGACTCCTAAATTACATCTCACATTTCATGTTATCCAAGACTCTTCTCTAACTCACTTTTCAAATTTAGGGTAAGAATACCTTATATCTTTTGATGAACCAATTCTAACACCTCATTTGGATAAGAATTCTCATACCATTTCTACCATTCCTTCAATCTCTTTACCTATCACTAATGATACTCAAATTCCTATAAAAACTTCTTATAATATCTCTTAAACTAAGCTTGCATCAACTAACCCATCTTCTCAAGAAAATCAACAAAACATGTTCTCCTATTCAACCTTCCACATCTTATCAACATAAATTCACATAAACTATGAATTCTCCTTTTAAGGACCTCGTTCAACACTGTGCACATATTTCCAACATTCTACATATGGGTTATGATGAATGGGATCCTATTATAGAGCTTACTAATATCCCATATCAAATCTCATTTCTTAAACTTATGAAGACCTCTCTGCATCATCATAATCATCTTACGTAGCATTTGTTGGAAATGAAAAACCCTCATCTTCCTATATAAAGATGTGATTCCACCTTATATGTATCAAAATATAGCATTCTAAAACAATCTGAAGAGATGTCCATATATTTTGATGAAAAAATGGACACTTTCCTTTCCCTCAAATTTCCCATTTCTTCTATCATCTTCGATGAGATTTTACTTTGTCTAGATGATCCTCCTCTATTAATCAATTTTTAAATTGGTGATATCCAAGTCAAGTGTGCTTTGATTGGTGGGTGATCAATAGCCTACGTTTCCTTTGTTGATTTAATAAAAACCCTTGGATACTTTGAATGTAATCTTCAATCTAAAAATAGCACATGGTAAGGCTATGATGAAAGGAAAATGCCTCTTTTAGCTTGTGTGTAGCTCCTCATTACCATCCCACCTGCCACCATTCATGGGAAGGTCATGATATTCAAATTTCTTCTATCCTATAAAATTATACTTTGTAGGCCATGCACTCATTGAATGAGAGTAGTTGCATCTTTCACTTGCCAATGTGTAAACATTCCTCATAATGGATCCATCTATAGGATTAAAGGTGACACCAACCATTAGAACTTTTCAAAATTTTAAGACCACAGTGTATTTAATATTCCTACCCTCAAACCCTTATCAAGCATTCCATTTCATGAATCTTAATGATTTAACTTTGCTATCAATTTCACTCAAGGTTACAATGATCACCCTAAACTCATTAAGAAAATACCCCTAATCTCCTAGATTTTTATGATGGCAATCCTAAAGAGATCAATATCAAGATTAAAAACTCATATTTCCCACCTCAACTCATTTCTTAGATTCTCCCTTATTTGTAACCTCATTCCTATCAACCACCTTGTGATGATATACAGATTGTCTTAACTAAGACTTGGCATTCCATTTATCACACCACATTAGATAACAGGGTCATTAATATGTCAGTGATCTTTATACACCTAATTATGATGATGGCTATAGTTTAGATGATCTATTATTAAGAGGTCTTAGACAGGCTTGAGATGCTAATATTATTCATTATCATTCTTATTTTCTTTATAATTTTAGTATATCACCTAGTATTCCATCATATACCATTCCTAATTTTATCATTTTCCTCTTGATTGTAGGGTAGAGATGGTGTGCACACCTCCAATTTTTTAATAACCTCATAGGATTATGCTTATGGATCATGCTATGATTGGTCCCTACCACTTTATTAGAGACCAAGGTCCCTCTAATTGACTTATCCCTAGGATGCTTGTGACTATCATTTAACTTTCTGTGCATCCTGCCCCTGCCTTAGTGGAGCCCAATTTTGATCCTATTCCCACTCCCTCTATTATTTAGTCTCTTCCTATTTCTGATCCTATTTCTCCTTCAATTGAGCCTTGCCCAATCTCTCTACCAACCCAACCTTCTCTTGTTTATGGTTTGATTCCTTTACTACAACTTACTCCTTTGCCCACCAAATAGGCTAATCAACCTTATTATGATATTCATAAATTTGTCAGTCATTGGAATACAGACATTTCATTATACAAATCCTCATCAAATTCCATTTACATTTCTCCTATAAATACACCTACCAAGTCCACTAAAGCGTATCTATTGATTTTATGGGACATAATCATTCATCCACATATTATCGTAAGTTATAGAAATATATCAACACCTTACATCCTACCACTCCTCAATAGATAGATGAGAATATAGCTCCCTAAAATGTATTACTTGAATATCTTCCCAAATATGGAGAGGTATATTGTCTCTAACACCAATTTGGTATATACCACACTGATCAATGTCACATCCTTCAACAACATCTCAAAAACCATCTTATAACATTTCTTTTACCCACTATGATTCTTCCCATAGGTCACCCTCATAAGAAGGCTCCCCCTTCTTATCATTTGGCTCCACTACCTATGGTACTTTCTTTAACCACTACTTATCCATGGGTGATTCCCTCACCAATGGACCTTCCATCACCTTTGGACCCCAATCCACTAGTGACTCCTTTCCTAGTGGAACATTCCCTACCAATCACCCCTTAATCTCCTACAAAATCCATTCCCATGCCTTCTCCTAAGCATCCCCTACATGATATCCCTCATTAGTATAATCCTTTAGGCATTATTACATTTTATGTTGAGAATATTTGATGTGAAGTATTTTCTCAACTTTACCTGAAGATTGATGAGACTTTGGTTGTAGTCCATGTTCAACTTCATAGAGATTTATCAGATGTTATGGACAATGTGTGTGGATAAATATATCATTACTATGAACATAAGCATGGTGATCTTACATTTATTTCTTGATTTAGGTTATATGTGTGCTCTAACATTACATTTTTCTATTTTATATCATTTGACATTGTGTCAAATTAATATCTATCTTACATGGTGACTTTTGTTTTAAATTATATGTTTCTTATGTTTTTATTATTCTTATTATACTCTCTTATGGATATTTTTTCATAATTACATAATTTTTATTGTTGATTTTATTTCTTTATGGTTACAGCATTATTTTTCATGATTATTTTCTATCTTATCTCTATAAACATGGATAATTATTATTGTGACTTGATTATACAAACCCTACTCCCTTTAGTCATTCATCATTTACCATGTCAGAAGTTAGAAAAAAATTCATCTCATTACAATATCCTTTTAACTAGCCCACTATGGATCTTCTCTTCTTCCCTTTTATTACCTTTGAGAAACTAAGAGTACACATGGTTGAGACTTGAGATAACATTCTAGTTCATACTTAAGCCTAATTGTTCTAGTCAATCATATCTTTGGGTACTTAACTTCCTTTAGCAAAATCCTAAAGCTCATTTTTGTGTATCACTATACATCTCATGATTGGTCATTCTAAGTCCATATCAAGGAGGAATCTTAAAAGCCATAAAATATTCAAAACTCAAAATATTTAATAAAAGGCAATGATCTAAAAGGCGAAATTCAATAAAAATTTCTAAAGTCAAATCACACTAAAAGACGTTATTTTAATCACATATCCTTTCTCTAATTAAAGATCAAACTCAAAAATTGGAATCATGATAGATCTGAGTTCCATTCGGGTGTGATAGGCTAGTAGATTATTAAAGGAGAATTAAAAAATCTTTTAGTGCTACCTACTTTCTCATGCAAGTACCCAATCTCCATAGTAGACTCACAGCTCTGTAAGGGGTCTTAAGGAATGGGGAACATGTCATGGGATGGTAGGTCCATTTTATTTTTCTTCTTCAAAAGTATCAAACTGATTTTATCTTAGTACCATGCTTATTTACCTACATAACTTTGTGCCTATAGAAAACATGCATCCTTTCTATATTGATGCTCACTGGTCACTTAGTGTCTTCTCATATCCTTAGTGTGCCTCATGTCTCCAAAGGTGTTCTCATAAGATCCTTACTTTATGATTATTACACTCCATTTTTCACTCCTTAAAATCATAATATTTCCCCTTGAAAAATATTTTTTTGTTCACAGATCACTCCCCTGGGGATTTCATTTGTGAGTTGCATTTTAAGACCATGGACAGGACCTGGCCTTCCTAAAAAATTACCAAGTGTTCACACTACCATTCCAAACATCCCAATTTTTTGGTTTTTTTTCTATGTTTTAACATTGTTTACACCTTATTGGTGTTTCCTTTGTGAGTTTAAGTGTAACACCATAGATATGACTTGACCTTCCTCACAAAATTTTCCAATATCCAAGTCATAAAAAAATTACATGTGATAAAAATGAGATAAGATGTGATTGATTATGAGTTACATGCCATTGACATGCTTCAAATATTGATTTAGTATTTTTTATGCTTACGATATTAATCTTTCATTTTTTATTTTCTTATTTTCTAATTGCATGTAAGAATCCAACCACTTTTCTTAATATTTTCATACTTCCCAACTTGAATTAGCGTGATTAATTGAAAACAATTTTACCAATTTTGTTTCTCATTTATACTTTCCAATGTGATTTAGTATGATTGATTAACTTAATTTTTTTTATATACAATAGTTTTTCACATGTTTTCCATTTTATTACATTATTTTGATACTTGCTAACATGATTTAGTGTGATTTTACTTGTTTTTAATTTGGTGCCAATCTTTTTTATGGTTTAAAAATAATTTTTACCCTCTTATTTACCAAATTTTAGGTTTATTATACTTAGTCATCCTTTGTTATTACACATTTTCCATTGTGATATACTACGTAGTGAATTTATTTTTGATTAATTATACTTTTACATGTCTTTTTTGGCTATTTCCTTTTAACCATGGATGTGTACTATGTAATTTTAGAAATGAAAACACCTCACATATATTTCCTATAACATATTCAACAAAAGCAAAATATAAGTGCTAGAAATAAATATATCCATAAATCTACAACCACAACCAAAATATAATAGATAAGATCAACATTTAACTATCAAAATATAATATCTCTATATATCATGTGTTTAAATACAATAATTATAAATACACATCACCCTAGCTCTATGGCTAAGATCCATTATGTATATTTTGTGGTTTAAACAGGCTACCATATAGATGCCTCAGATTGTCCCCTTTAAATAGTGCACTATAATGATGTTGTTTGAGATCTCAATCCTACTACCTATCCATGTAGGTTGGCCACTTGGGCTTGAACCTCTCCCAATTGGATACTGGTATCCATATATGTTGCTCTCTCTTGAGCCAAGGCCTACCATTCATATGCCTCTCTTATTCCCACCACTATTGGTGGTTGTATTCCATCTGCACATGATTGTAGATGCCTTTTGACCTCCCCCACTAGTCTAAACTATCCCTCCTAAGTTTTGGAAGATGGTATCATAGGATCATCCAACGTGGTGGGGTCATATGATGCCAACACCCCATCCAAAATATTATGGTGTGCTCCTATAATAGGGGATCCCCATCTAACCTCCTTGTTCATATAATCTATAGAAATCAAACTAGATAGATATAAGATGACATATACATCCAAAAATATATCCATCTAAAATCATATAAAAATAGTATCTTATCACAAAAATTAAAAATTACAATATTTATTACCTATCTCAGTGTCACCAATCACTATCTCCCCATCTGCTTGTTTATCGAGAATAGTCTCTCCATTGGGTCATCTCTTAAGCACCTTGTATATGGTATGCCTCCAAATAAAATCAAACCCAAAAGTCACCACTCGTGCATGTATTGGGCATCTCCTCAGTGGTGCCTCTATAAACCAAATCTACCTTAGGCCAACTATTAGGTCATCTTAAATGACCACCCTCTATACCTGATCCCATTGCTAGTGTATTTATTGGTTTTATGATTGAGGTGGTCACTGCTTCTCCATATGTGGTACTTAAGGTACCCCTACATCCCCATCTATTCCCTCTCCTCTTCCAACTACTAGTTATCATACTCAACCAGTCCATGGTCTCACATACAATAGTCTGATCTCTAGTTTCTCAACTGGTGCTCCTCCTTGAACCATTGCCTTTATCATATGTCATGAAAAAAATGTGGGCACCAATATCAGAGCCACCAAGTGTGGGAGTCTAAAATATCTTGGTAATCATGCCATTAACTATGGATCTACACACTAGGTATAATGGCCTATGATTCACTATCATACCACCCGATGTGACAATTTCCAAACTCACCGAAATAGTTACAATATCTATATAAGGCTACTACATGATCTCTCCTCATGTGATTGTCTATAACATTGGCACATGGGGTATGTCTCATTCGACCTAATTTTTTCTCCACATAACTATCTGAGGTATCTAACTATCAACCACTTGGGGAAACCCAATTGATTGGTACATTAGGAACCTCTCATATGTCTAGGAATTCAATAGTACCACTAGTTTCATGGTATTCTACCCTCTGGATAGCATCCCATACATATCATGCATGAGCTAAACCCAAATGATAGAAAATGAATCAAAAAGTGTCCTCTGATCTAAAATGGATAGACACAAGGCTATATCATATAATGATACTTGTAATTCAACTTGTGACACAACATTTTTTATATCATAAGTCCTATCATATCCCTAGATATTTAGAATATGTGAAATATAAAAATTGAACAAGATCACCCTCAATCCGAGGTAAATCCTATCTGAGCACATCTTCCATCAAGCTAGTGCTCATCTTTCCTCTTGGTCATTTGGTGACCCCCTATCAACAGTCTATGTAACACATGGATATATTTAGTAGTACTATATCAGCTACTTAGGAAACAACTAAGGCAGCCATATTCATCCCATTTCTTAAACCAACTAAGTCGTCCATGTAG
This sequence comes from Torreya grandis, assembly GCA_037957365.1. Taxonomy (NCBI): domain Eukaryota; kingdom Viridiplantae; phylum Streptophyta; class Pinopsida; order Cupressales; family Taxaceae; genus Torreya; species Torreya grandis. Next base: position 1,562,231 of record JARHVA010001515.1, read on the forward strand.
TAACAAGTTTTCCCACTTAATTTTTCATCTTTTTCAAACTACATCAACCTGGTTAGCCTTGATATTTCATTTCAATAAATTTTTGACAAATTGTGATAAATACCTTAGGCATTTATTTCTCTAACACCTTCCTATCCAATACCATGTTTGAACCCTAGTGTCCCTAAAAATTTCATGAGGTTCTTTCTAACATCTAGATTTTGCCTAATTATCAAATTTATTTCAAACACTAAATTTCAAATAAAAATAATTAATATTTTGAAATTTCTAGTTGCTTACTTACGTTTCACTCACTATGATTTCTATGTGTCCTCCCCATCTCAACTATCATATCCTCACCATCCTGGCTCTCTAGGTTCCCATTAGGTCTATCAAAGATCTATTTTTATTAGAATAGTAAATAATAGAAAGTGAATTATTTTTATCCCTATTTATATTTACTATTTCAAATAATTTACCCTTAAAAAGTTTCTAATCAAATTTCTTATTTTTATTATAACTTTGTTTCTACTAACTCTTTTTCGAAACTATTAATAATTATGTAATCTTCATGTCATAGATATTATTTATAATTATTGTATGCATATATTGTAAAAAATTCAATTTTTTTCTCTTTTTCACTGATTTTTATAGGTTCACCTAATGTTCCTCACATTGGATGCCTTCACATCTCTCACATTTCTTTCTTTATCTATAACACTAAGGTAAGTAAAGGTATGTGTTTTTAATTTTATCCTTTAATTTATCTTATTTGATACTTACTGCATGTTATTTATCATTAGTATTATGTGTTTTCATGTTCTTTTAATAAAGTATCATCCCATATTCCACCTATGTGACACATGATGAGATTTGAGTGGCGAATATATATACACATAATATTTTTAAACTTTTATCAATTACTGACACTATCTATTTTGAAAGAACCCATCAAGTCTCAATCTCTCTAAGGGCATGCCCTAAGGGGTGCATTGGGAAAGGGGTGAGAATACCATTGATGCTTCATAATATTATTGTCCCTTTTCATCACTTTTTATATACACACTTGTCTTGTAAAAACCATTCCCCTAAGACTTGCCTCCTATTTTGCACACTCCTCTAGTATTTTACCACCTTCATTAGCCCTTTCCCTAATATAAACCAATTTTTTATAGTTTACATGACTATGTTAGTGGAATCTAACTTGTACTCTTATTAAAAAACATATTAAGGGTCTAGGTCAGACCCTGTCTGACCTAGTCCATGACCCAGTAAGTTTTTATCAATTATGATACTAGGTCAACTGGGTCAACCTCATCAACCAAAACTTTTGGAAGGGTTTAGGTTAGATATTCCTATATAAACATAATAATTTCATTATTTTTAAGACAAGAGAAGAATAATAAGTAAGATATATTGCACATATGCTTGTCCACCATTCTACTTGAGGGGCAATCTCAGGGTTTCATACTTTCTTTAGAGATATGGATCTTGTCTCGTGGATAAGTATTTTGGATGCATTGATAGGTTGTGTAACCTAGATATAATTTATCCTTATCATCCTTACAGACCATAACAACCTATTTCAAAGCACGTTGGCCAAGGGAGAGATTGAGGCTTGGTAGGTTTGTCTTCAAAGGTAAGTATACCTAATTTCATTCCTCCTTTTTAAGAGTAGATAGATATGCCTTTTCACTTATCTTCCATGTATTATATGCATATTTAATTTTAGTGTTTATTACCCCCACTTTTTTCCAAAATATTTGATGAGAACTAGATTATATTTTGACTTTATTTGTTATTAGTTTAGTAAATATAAAAAAATAGGACCTATTTAGGGTTATTTCATAATTTAGCTTGACTGGAGGCTTTAGTACACTCCATAGTAATATTATTGTGTTAAGAGATCCCTTTATTAGTGTTGGATGAATATTTTGTCAATCAGCTAACTGATGAGCAAAATAGGTCTTTTCAACCACAACATAGGGAAATTGGTTAGCCAGATGTGCAAGTTTACTACATCAAAAGGGGAAAAATCTCTCCTCTCATCAAGGGGAGGTACCTTGTAAATATACAAGAGATATATACTATATATGTAAGCACAAAATAACACTCAAGGGTAGGCTAAACTTTTCATCTTTCTTTTTTTAGAGTAGATGTTAACAAATAAAGGAGAAAATCTTGGTGAAAAGGCTGAAGGTACTTCTCTTCTTTCAGAAGTGATCTTGCAAGAAACAATAAGAATTATTTTAGGTAATAACAAATAACTGGTAACCAAAGGTGTAGTAACCAGCAGACTGAGATGTAGAAGAAAGTCTCCACCTCAACTGCTTAATAGTGAGATATGATGGACAATGAGGGCAAAAAGTCATCCCAAGGTCCTTTACATAGAAATAAAATACGAAGGATAATGAGGGCACAAAGTCATCCCAAGATCCTTTACACAAGAATAAAAAGAAAACACACTAAAGGCAAATGTGAGGGCGCAAAATCTCTCCATAGTTGGCTTCAAGACACCTTTCTGATTATTTTCACTAATTTTGCTTATTCAATTAAATGGACAAAAAATGTGTTAAGGGAATAGACATAAGAACAATTTTCCCAACAACCAAGCTATTCCAGTACAAAGTCTAAAAAGTCACTTGTTTTCTTATTCAAATAATGAAATATGATTAACAATTTGAGCTCAAAGTCTAAGTAATGCCTTTCAATTTGGGTAGAGTTTTGTTTCTGATAACAGAGAGAGATCTCCCCTAAAACAATAAGAGAGAGTCCAATATATAGTGCTCCAAAAAAGACTTGGGTGCTTTATTTCAGAAAAATGGCTTACAATGCATTCAATGCCTTTAATGCATTTAAAATTTTGTCCATGGGCTATGCTGGAATTGAGCATCAGTTTTTAATATGGGCTACTTGATGTGTTTCCTTATGTGTGTACATCTATTCCCTCTACTCAATGTAAAAAATAGGCTATGCCATTAAATGTTTGTGCTCTCTGATATCCACATAGTGGACTACTTTACCTTCTAGAAACATATCCCATGCATCGATATTTTTGATACTTCTTCATCATTCCCACTTTCCTAGCTATATTTTGCCCTTATTTGTGTGATATAAACCCTCCAGCTATCTCTTTAGCCAGCCACTAAATTTATTCACAAGGTCTATGCTTAATCCTGCAAGGATCAATAGTTGTCTCATTGCTACAAATTTGACATCTTTAAGTCCATCATCATTTGAAAGTAAACAGCTAGTTGGTTTCCCTAAATTTGATGGCTGCAGGCCCATCATCCTCCTTAGCCATTCCTTCATGTCTTTCCCGCTTGCTCTGGCTAGTTTCCCTTGATCTCAACAAGTGACACATGGCATCTTCTACTTTGAATAGGTGAGGACACGTGGCAACATCCACTTAACTTATATAGGTTGTGGGTGCCTTTTGAGAGTCCTAAAGAAGATGACACATGGCAGCTTTTGCCATGCTCATTGAAACACTATAGAAACATTCGGGACTCTTTTGGATTCATGCAGATGATGACACGTGGTGAGTTATACTTGAGTTTATCCGTTAACACAGGACCCACCATAGTCCTTATGAAACAAAGGGAAGAAACTATGGATGTTGACACGTGGCAACTTCTATTGAGTTATAACAGAACACATGACACATTTTGCAATTTTTAAACTCATTAGAAACTATGTCTCAGAAGACGATACTTGGCAGCTTCCACTTCAATTTTATAAGGGACACATGGTGGCTTATGCTACAACTTTATGAGGGACACATGGCACATTCCACTGAAATATGAGGTTTGATCTTTCCTAGAGGGAACTTGCCCTTTGGGGTCTTGATAAATGGTCCACTTTCCCTGGCGAGAGCCTCCCACAAGGGTAGCTACCCTTGAGAATATTTCGGCTGGCCTTCAGGATTTTATTTCCTTGGCATGTTTTTCCTTTTTTGGTGTAATTTTCCTTTAGACAAAAAGTTTGAAGGAATTCTTTCAAACAATTTGTCTGAAGGAAATCTTCCTTCACTTTGCCTCTGCTTTCCGTCAAGCTTTCTTTTGGCGGTCTTTTGTCTCTACTTTGGGCTTATTTCTTAAGACAAAAGTCTGAAGGAATTCCTTCAAACATTTTGTCTAAAGGAAATGCCTTAATCATTTCACCTTAGTCAATTTTCCACGTTCTTTTCCTGAAAGAGAACTGTGCCCTCCGCAAGGATTGTTTAAGCCTAGAAATATCCTTCAGACTTTTGCAATGGTCCATCTGCTCCTTGCCTACCCTCTTCAAGGGTTGTTTGTATTTGGTTCACTTTTTTGAAGGAATTCTCTTTGTCCCCTTTTTCTCATTGCCCTCTGCAAGGGAAATTGGCTTGGTTCACTGCCCTCCACAAGGGCACTTTTTCCTTTGGCTTTGGGGCATCCTCTTGAACCTGCCAATTGAACTGACCAATTGAACCAACTTTGATTCAATAGTTCAATGGTTCAATTAGTTCAATCTCTTTATTTGACTAAGTATTTTTTTATCTCTTGAACCAAATGTGTTGAACCATATGGCCATTGAACCTGTTGAACCTTTGAACCCATTGGACCTTTGAACTAAAGTTGTTCAAGCCTTCTTCTCTTTGATAAGTGTTTTGAACCCGTTGAACCTTGCAGTGATTGAACTTTGAACCTTGACAAATGCACTTAACTCTTACTGATGACGTTGAACCTTTGAACCCATTGAACCAAAATGGTTCAAGGTTTAACGGTTGAATGGTTTAATGGTTCAAACACTGCATAGAAGCTTGCCGATGAACTCTTTTGGTTGAACCAAGGCATTGAACCAATCCTAAAAATGACTAAGTGTTTGAAACTTATCCTTTGATTGAACTCACCTGTAGAAGCCTTTGAACCTATTGAGCCTACTGATTTCAAGCATTTTGAGTCTGTACAAACATATCTGTAGAGTTCATAGATTTAACCCTGCAGAGTCCATAGAAATGAGTTTGTAGAACTGGCAAAGTCCATAGAAATGAGTCGATAGATTTAAGCCTATAGAGTCCATAGAATTTTGAAAAAGCTTAAAAAATGGATAATTTGAATGCCCAGAACAATTTTTGAGAAGGGGAGAGACTATTTTGGTCTATTGGACCAAAATAGTTCAAATGTCCCAAAAATAAATAACATTTTTTTGGGACAACAGTTGGCTCTAGTTGAGGAACTTCCTTCAGTTGAAAACTCAGAACAACTGAGGGGAGTAGAAACTAGAATATCTATTGCCTTGAAGTATGCCATTGGGCTATGGAGTCATGCTACCCAAAACAAAAGGCTCTAAAAATTGAAAAAGAACAACACAAAGCAGAGATAAAGACTATACAAATATACATATGTACAAGTAAACTTATCTGATACTTCAAGAGTTGAAGTGCTTCAGATGCTGCCCATTATAAGGTAGAGAAAAGAGCGTGTTATCTTGATATTTCAATAGGAAGTTGTTCTCACCATTGAGCTAATGGATAATAAATGGGCCTCTCTAAAAAGAATAAAACTTCCCATGCATCCCCTTTGGTTCTCTTCTCTTGTCCCACAACAGGACTTGATCTCCAGCCTGGAAATCACAATTTTTTGCCTTCTAGTCGAAGAGCTTCTTCACCAGACTTTGATATGCAACAATTTAGTCCACTTCCATAGTTCTCTGCTCATCCACCTCAGTCAAGCACATGATTCTCTTATCAAGGTAGCTTTCATATGTCTGATCTTCAATTGCCTTAGCCAATTTTAATACTGGCAATTCCAAGGTGATTGGTATCTCAACATTGATACCATAAAGAATTTGGAAAGGAGACATACCAATTGCCATTTTTGGTGTAATTTTATCTACCCACAAAGCATCAAACAATGCTTTATGCCATGTCCTTTGGTTGTCATCTACCAGCTTCTTGATGATAGTCATCAAGTTCCAATTACTTGATTCACCTTGTCCATTCCCTTCTAGAAATTAATCAGAAGAGTGAGAGAGGGTGATCCCATAGTAAAAATAGAACTAAGTAATCTCTTAGGAAGTGAAACAAGCTACGTTATCTGTGATAATCTTGGTTGGGACCCCAAACCTAAAAATGATATTCTCCTTGAGGAAATTTCACACTACTTCTAAAGTAGCATGCTTGGTTGGGATAACTTCCACCCACTTGGTAAAGTAGTTAGTTGCTATAAGGACATAATCATGTCCAACACTTGAAGATGGGTTTACATCTCCAATAAAATCAATTCCCCATTGCTAGAATGGTTCCTCTATGACCACTAGCTTGAGAGGCAAGGTAGCTAATTTGGGTCTCCCAATAAACTATTGGCACAATTCACATTTTCTTACCCACTTATATGCATCTTAGAAAAGAGTTCGCCAATAATACCTGGCTCACAAAATTTTATGGGCAGTCACAGAAGCAAAAAAAAGTCCTCCACATGATAGATTGTGGAAAGATTTCAAAATTTGGCTTTGTTGCTCCTTGTCCACACAGCGAAGGAACACTCCATCAAGGCTCCTCTTGTACATGCCATTTTCCCAAAGGACAAAATTGGCAGCTTTCAACTTGATAGTCCTCCTTTCTTTATAAGATAGGTGAGCAAGACACTCACCATAAGTAAGGAAATGAGTAATACCTGAATACCACTCATTCATGGTGGAGACAAAGAGGACTATCGATGTGTTGTCCACCTCTGCTTCTTCATGCTTTGTTTCTTCTAGTTTGTTATCAGTAATTAATTGGCATAGGACTTTTCCCCATACCAGCTTTGTTGGCTTAGTCACTAGATCAAACTCCTAGATCTTTGCAATCTAATTTCCTCTTTTCATCTCAAACTCTTGCTGAGTTAGTATAGATTTGACCATGGTATCAAGAACCAAGGTTGTAGTGTGAGAATTCAAGATGTAGAAGCATAAACATACTCAAACAAGGCCTTCACCACTGTATAAGCATGCTTTTCCATGTTTGAGTACTTCAGATCATGAGTTTTGAGAGGGAAGCTCATAAAAGAAATGAGAGATTATGTACCTTCTTTATTTTATTGAACCAGAATTGCTGAAAGCATGTTTTTAGAAGCATAACTATATATGGTGAAATCTTTGTTGTAGTCTGGATAAGCCAGAATTGGAGCGTGGGAAATGGTAGTCTTGATATTCTCAAATGTTGACTTGCCTTCTTCAGTCTAGATGAAAGTGGCCTTTCCCTTCATCATGTTCAGAATATGACAAGTCTTCTCAGTAAACTTAGGAATGAATCTTCATAAAAAATTCACCTTTTCAAAGAAAGAGTGAACAACAGTCTTACTTGTAGGCAAGGTAAGCTCTTAGATAGACTTGACTCTGTCTGAGTCAATCTTTATGCCTCCATTGGATATAATATGTTTGATAAGTTTCCCCTCTGTTACTCTAAAAACAAACTACTTGGGGTTCAAGGAAATGCCATTTTAGCGGTAGTGCTCCAGCACTTGTTGTAAGTGGCGTATATGATCTGGGTGATGCTTAGAGAAGACGGTCAAGTCATCAAGATAAACTACAATGAACTTGCCCATCTCATCCTTGAAATCAAGGTCCATTGCTCTCTGAAAGATGGCACCATCATTTATCAAGCCAAAAGGCATCCTTCTATATGCAAACGTGCCCCAAGGTGTGGTGAAGGTAGTCTTGTGTTTCTCTACTTCACTAACTTCAACTTGATTGTATCTTGAGAAGCTATCTAACATTGATAACATCTCTGAGTTGATCACTATTTGAAGTACTTGATTCATGATGGGCAAAGGATAGTTATCCTTTAAAGATGACTGTGTCAAAATCTTGAAATCCACACAAATGCAAATTTTGCCATTCTTCTTCCTCACAGGGACTATGTTGGCAATCCATGTGGAATGATGGATTAGGAAAATTATCCTAGCATTCAACATTTTTTGTATCTTGAACAGAATAGTAACTGATATCTTTGGATTATACTACCTAGATTTCTATTTGTAAGGCACGGAATCATCCTTGAGAGGCATTTCATGGTGAAATTCCTCAAGCCTGAGTGACTTCAGAGCATCATAAGAGTATGCTAAAACATCTATGTAATGGCAAAGTAGGTCAGTAAATTTGAGTTTCTCCTCTAAAGTACAACACTTCCCAACGTTCACCATCTTGGGATTTTCTTGGGTACCCAAATTTATCTGATCAAACCCCGAGGGGGAGCTTGAATCTATTTATTATTATTTGATGAACCTGTCATGCTTGTCAAATAGTTTTTCAATAGAAACCAATCCTTTAGGAATTTTATTCCCTTTTACCTGCATGAATTCTTCACCTACGTCTATATTCATTTCAGGAGCCGATTCAAGTTTTTGGAGCTTACTGCCTTCAAAGTGAAGATGTTTGAAGCTGTCTTTTTATTCCAGGAAGGTGATGATTTGGTTGTCTCCATTGAACACTTGCCAATGATTGGAATTATTAGGCACACTTGATCTAAAGACCAATTCGATAGTGTACCTATTTCCATTGAAGTCTAGGTGAGGAACTAAGAGAGTTGTTGAAACAACTAGTACATCAACTTGGTCATTGAATTCCCTAGGTATGGTAGAGATGTTGAAAGCATCAAAGCTTTAAATTTGATCGCATAATAGATTATGGTAATGGTTTAATATCTTATTTTTGGTTTGATATAGGTTATTTACTTGACAAACCATCAGTTCAGCATCTCCTTTGGCATGAAGGAGTTTGATGCCTTTATCTCAAGTAGCCTTCAATCTAATCAATAGAGATTCATATTCAGCTATTTTATTGGTGTTGCTAAACTGAAGCTTATATGAAGAAGGAAAAATATCTCCTTGAAGAGATATCAACACAATCCCAGCCCCTGAGTCGGTAGAGGAATTGCTGCCATCAAATTCCAAGATCCAAACATCATCAAAAACTAATCTTTCCTTAGATTTCTCCTTGGTTGGCAAGAGGAATTCTTTTGTGCTTTCATTATGCTCTCTCACATCTTCTACTATTTCATCTGAGTCAATTCTTGGTCGACACCTATAGGACTTTCATCTATTGAAACATGAATATCCTCTATGGTTAAGAAGTAATTACCCATGCGTGAAGATTCAAATAGAATTTGAGCTTTAGGGGCTGATGTCTGGGTGACAACATATTTTGATTCCTTTTTAAGAAGCAACCTTTGCATGATGCCTTTGACAGGGATCCTTGCTTCAGATAGGTCCATGCTTAATTCTCCACCAACATCCTTACAAAAGTTTTTCCCTAGAAGAATACTATATGAGGCTAAAACATTGGCCACCAGGACAGTCATCTTGATTCTTTTGTCTGGGAATGCTGCAAATGCAAATTGGGCATCTTTTATTTGTTCCAATAGAGGTACTTGTTTGTTCTCCATGGAGAAACATCTCCCAAAGGTTTTGGTCAGTGTGATTCCAAGAGATTCTACCACCTTGGTAGGCATGACGTTGTCAGATGCACTTGAGTTTATGATGCACTTGCTCAGTTTGTAACCATTTATCAATAAGGAAACATAAAAGGGCTCTATTTTTCTAGGGACAGCTAAAGGAGTAATCACAACATTGTTTGAGATAGACATGATCCTTGGGGGATCATAAGTTACTTTTTTAACATCTGGTCCTATAGGGGCAAATTTATTATTCACACACTCCACCAACCTGTCCAACTGTTCGAGATTGGATTGTAAGAATTCAAATTTAGACATTTGGATTTTGGTCTTCTTAACATGGTCAATTATATCAAATGATTGAAATGGATTAGGAATAGAGGAATGGAGTTCATCCTTTTGGTTTTTGGGAGGGGGAGGACTAGTTTGTAGAATTGAAGTTAAAAATGGAGGAATGCTCGATGTATTTACTTTTTTATTACTCAATGGGTCCTTTGGCTGGAAAGGCATAGAAGTTCCTCATTTGGCAATTGAAATTGTAGGCTAAGAACTTTCCCCTATTTTTCCATTATCATCTTGCTAGGCTGATTGGTTCTAGGACTAGGTGAATACAACATATGATCCATAAACTGCTTCACCTTTACCTCCAGGTTCATCCTGGTAATTCAAAAAACCAATGTTGGAGTCACCAGCTAATTATTCTTCTTCCTCCTCAATGAAGAGATTAGCATCATTTTCTTGGTTCAATTTAGGTTGGGAAGAGGATCAGATTCTATTTCAAGATATCCAACTACTGAATTGGTTGGGGGTGCTTCAATGGAAATTTTTTCTTGTGGGGGAGGAAGATGATTTGGCTGTCCTTGATATTTGGTAGCACTACCTTGGTATGAATGATTAGGGAATGTCCTTCTTGGCATATCCCTATATGAAGGACATGAAGATATTCCTTGTGCCATTTGCTTTTTGAGAGCTAAAAACTCATTTGCCAGCTTCTGCACCATTGGATCAGTGTTACTTGTTGATGGATATTGAAAATATGAAGAAAATTTACCTTTATTAGGATCTCTCCTTATCTTTTCTACCAAGATAAGGTCATCTTCCACTTTAGTGGATAAATCCTAAGCTATAGTAAGCTCTAATTGGCCAACACGTCTCAATAGAAAACTTACTTTAGGCAGTTGAGAGTTGATGAAGAAAAATTTGAGGTTTTTAGGTGTAGGCTAAGCAATTGCAAGAATCCTGTTCCTCAATTTGTCAAACTTGGCTATGAAATCCCTCATTGGTTCATGAGGCTCCTTCTTAATTTATGTGAGTTAGCTAGTAGGGCATGTGCATCTTCTACAAGTTTGAATCTGGCTTCAAACATGGCTTTGAGGGAGTTCCAATCAGTCATAGTCAGGGCCTACAGATGATAGAACTAGTCTACAGAAGTACCTTGTAATGTTTCCACGAATAGCCTGACTGCTACATCCTCATACTCCACACCTATTACACCATAGGCTATGTTGAAGGCTAAAATATGTTCATCAAGATGAACCTTCCCATCACCACAGAACTTGAAAAAAAATTTCTTTGAACTGCATGGTAGCTCATGTAGAGGTGGAGTTAAATTGAGTGAGCCAAAAGAGTTACCCCAAGGACCTTGAAATACCATTATATGACTATGGAAAGGTGGGACAAAAAATCTTAGAGGGGTAAGTATTGACAAAGCTTTATTAATAGCAAAAATGGAGACTTTGCCCGATAATGGAGACTTGACTTTAGTAGGAGGAAAACTCTTGATTCATTAGAGGTAAGATGGTGAAGAAAATAGATCAAAATTACTTTGTTTTACCAACTCAAATACATGGTCAACAATACCATTATCCTTTTATCTTCACGTATACCATGGATCTACTAGAGTGTAAAAATAAAAATGGAAAAGAACTGGCACTACTTCATCTTGAAGCTTGAGACTTCAAACTATGCGTTCTTCCACAGCGGGATAAATAGACAAGGCTATAATGATAATGGGTAAGAAATAGAATGAATTTTATAGAGTCTATAATGGATAAGGGAAGGGACTACTTCAATCTAAAACTTGAGGCTTCAGATTGCACATAACATTCCTAGTAGAGTCACCAAAAACTGTTGGGTGAATATTTTGTCAACCAGCTAACTGATGAGCAAAATAGGTCTTTTCAACCACAACATAGGGAAATTGGTCAGCCATATGTGCAAGTTTACTACATTAAAAGGGGACAAATCTCTCCTCTCATCACGGGGAGGTTCCCTGCAAATATGTAGGAGCTATATACTATATATATAAGCATAAAATAACACTCAGGAGTAGGATAAACCATCCATCTCTCTTATTTTAGAGATGATGTTAAAAAATAGAGGATAAAATCTTGGAGAAAAGGCTGAAGGTACTTCTCTTCTTTCATAAGTGATCTTACAAGAAACAACAAGAATTCTTTCAAATAATAAAAAATAACTGGTAACGAAAGGTGTAGTAACCAGCATATTGAGATGTAGCACAAAGTCTCCACCTCAAATCCTAATAGTGATTTACGAAGGAAAATGAGGGCACAAATTCATCCTAAATTCCTTTAAATAGAAATAAAATACGAAGGATAATGAGGGCATAAAGCCATCCCAAGATCTTTTACATAGGAATAAAAAGAAAACACACTAAAGGAAAATGTGAGGGTGCAAAGTCTCTCCACAGTTGGCTTCAGGACACCTTTCTGATTATTTTCACTAATTTTGCTTATTCAATTAAATGGATGAAAAACATATTAAGGGAATAGACATAAGAACAATTTCCCCAAAAACCAAGCTATTCCAGCATAAAGTCTGAAAAGTCACTTGTTTTCTTATTCAAATAATAAAATTTGATTAACAATCTGAGCTCAAAGTCTTAGTAATGCCTTTCAATTTGAGCAAAGTTTTGTTTTTGATAACAAAGAGAGATCTCCCCTAAAAAAATAAGATAGATTCCAATAGTGTTCTAAAAAAGACTTGGGAGCTTTGTTTCACAAAAATGGCTTACGATGCATTCAATGCCTTTAATGCATTTTAAATTCTATCCATGGGCTATGCTAGAATTGAGCATCAATTTTTAATATGGGCTACTTGATGTGTTTCCTTATGTGTGCATAGCTATTCGCTCTACTCAATGCAAAAAAATAGGCTACACCATTGAATGTTCATGCTCTCTGATGTCCATCTGGTAGACTACTTTACCTTCTAGAAACATATCTCATGCATGAATATTTTTTATCCTTCTTCATCATTCTCCCTTTCCTAACTGTATTTTTCCCTTATCTATGTGATCTGAGCCCTTGGGTTATCTCTTTAGCTGACCACTAAATTTGTTCACAAGGTTTGTGCTTAATCCTGCAAGGATCAATAGTTATTTCATTGCTATAAATTTGATGTCTTCGAGTCTGTCATCATTTGAAAGCAAACAACTAGTTGGTTGCCCTAAATTTGATGGCTGTGGGCCTATCATCCTCCTTAGCCATTCCTTCATGTCTTTCCCACTTGCTTTGGCTAGTTTTCACTGATATCAACAAGTGACACATGGCATCTTTCACTGTGAAATAGGCAAGGACATGTGGCAGCATCCACTCAGCTTATAGAGGTTTTGGGTGCCTTTTGAGAGTCTTTCGAAAGATGACATGTGATAGCTTCTACAAGCTCATGAAAACACTATAGAAACATTTAGGACTCTTTTGGATTCATGCGGATGATGACACGTGGTGAAATATACTCGAGTTTAGCCACTTACCTGGGACCCACCACAGTCCTTACGAAACAAAAGGAATAAACTGTTGATGTTGACACGTGGTGAATTTTGTTGAGTTATAATAGAACACATGGCATGTTTCACAGATTTTAAACTCTTTAGAAACTGTGTCTCAAAAGACAACACTTGGTAGCTTCTACTGTAATTTTATAAGGGACACATGGCGGCTTCCATTGTAACTTTATGAGGGACATGTCACACATTCCACTGCAATTTAAGGTTTGATCTTTTTGGGAAGGAACTTTCCCTTCGAGGTCTTGAGAAATAGTCCACTTTCCCTGGTGAGAGTCTTCTGCAAGGATACCTACCCTTCAGGATCTTTTGTGTAGCCTTTGGGCTTTTATTTCCTCAACAAATTTTTCCTTTTTTGATAGAATTTTCCCTCAGATAAAAATTCTGAAGGAATTCTTTTAGATAATTTGTTCGAAGGAAATCTTCCTTCGCTTTGCCTCTACTTTCCATAAGGCTTTCTTTTGGTGGGATTTTGTCTTTGATTTGGGCTTATTTCTTCAGACAAAAGTCTAAAGGAATTCTTTTAGACATTTTGTCCAAAGGAAATGCCTTAATCATTTTACCTTAGTCAATTTTCCACGTTCATTTACTGAAAGAGAACTGTGCCCTCTGCAAGGACTATTTAAGCCTAGAAGTATCCTTCAGACTTTTGCAATGTTTCATCTGCTCCTTGCCTGCCCTCTGCAAGGGATGTTTGTCCTTGGTTCACTTTTTCGAAGGAATTTTCTTTATCTGCTTTTTATCATTTCCCTTTGCAAGGGAAATTGGATTGGTTCACTACCCTCTACAAGGGCACTCAGTTTGGTTCACTACCCTCCATAAGGGCACTTTTTCCTTTGGCTTTGGGGCAGCCCCTTGAACTTCTCGATTGAACCAACTGATTGAACCAACTTTGATTCAATGGTTTAATTAGTTCAATCTCTTTATTTGACTAAGTCTTTTTTTATCTCTTGAACCAAATGTAGTGAACCACATGGTTGTTGAACCTATTGAACCTTTGAACCCATTGAACCTTTAAACCAAAGTGCTTCAATGGTTCAATGGTTCAAGCCTTCTTCTCTTTGATAAGTGTTTTGAAGCTATTAAACATTGAAGCAATCGAACATTGAAACTTGACAAATGCACTTAACTCTTGCTGATGACGTTGAACCTTTGAACCCATTGAACCCATTGAACCAAAATGGTTCAAGGTTCAACGATTCAATGGTTCAAACACTGCATAAAAGCTTGCCAATGAACTCTTTTGGTTGAACCAAGGCATTGAACCAATCCTGAAAATGACTAAGTGTTCGAAACTTGTTCTTTGATTGAACTCACCTGTAGAAGCCTTTGAACCTATTAAACCTTCTAATTTCATGCATTTTGAGTCTGTAGAAACATATCTGTAGAGTTTGTAGATTTAAGCCTGTAGAGTTTGTAGAAATGAGTCCGTAGAACTGGCGAAGTCTATAGAAATGAGTCCATATATTTAAGCCTGCAAAGTCTGTAGAATTTTGAAAAATCTTCAAAAATGGATAATTTGAATGCCCATAACAATTTTTGAGAAGGGGAGAGAGGATTTTGGTATGTTGGACCAAAATAGTTCAAATGTTGTCCCAAAAATAAATGACATTTTTCGGGGACAACAATTAGGTCTAGTGGCTACATATTGGTCATGACCCTAATTATCTAATGTATCCCCAATAAAAAGTGTAAGTAGGATCTATCTTCTTCAAGATATGATCTAGTAATAAATATGTTGCATTTCCCATTACATATAGCATGCACTATGTAAACATCATAGTATAAAAAATAACTCAACATAGTACATAAGCCATATTTTGGCATCTTTGAAAAACTTAAGGGCCTTCCTAACACAATGTGATATAAAAAGCAACATCAATTTAGTTTTTAGATTCCCTCTTTCAAATATCCCTCTATATGATATATAAATATGGGATAAAGATGAAGTTGGTTGTTAAATATAAGAGATCCTCAATTAGGGAAAGATCAGTCATAACTCTTCTCCCCATAGGAGTTTGATAGTTATTATTCACAAAAAGTATTAGACTTGACACCTTTACATAGACTATAATATATTCAATGA
>JARHVA010001515.1:1585000-1612500 GCA_037957365.1 Torreya grandis
TAACAGATAGTAGTGGGTACCAATTCTTCACTATTATTTTTATGAGTGCATGAATGTCTATGTAGAGTCACTAAGACCCATACTTATAGGGTACAAGGACTATCATACTACTACAAGGTTAATAACTAGGATTAATCTTGCCTTAATCAAAGAGCTCTTGTGTCTATCACTATATTAAATAAGTCTCCTATAGTGATCTAAACTACAAGGGCTATTTCAAAGAGGGGATCTAAGAACCAAATCGATGGAGCGTTTTACTAAGGAGTGTGCTAGAAGGCCTTTAACATCTATGAAGACTTCACTATATTACTATAGTAACTTATTAATTTTTTCTTGTTATGATGTTATATTAGTATTTTTTACTATCAAAGTGGCCTTCATCTTCTACGTAGGTTTATTACGATGAAACATGAGTAACATGAAATTTTTCACATATGAGACAATTTTGTGACACTATTTCGTAGAGACCAAAGTGACTCTAGTCATAGGCACTTACTTAAAGAGGTTGTATAAGTCATTATATGCATCGATAATCTAACATTATGGCTAATCTTGATATGTAACTTCAAAATTGAACAAATATTGTCTTCCTAATAAGATTTTACAAACTTCTAGATGTGTGATTTCATATGTGAAGTTGTGCTTCATAGGCTTGAATTTGTACTGAGAAGTGCATTATCATTGGTCATGTATATGTTTCACTTATTGAATTCACTCTAGAGAATATGGCTTGGGATGTTTAATAGTGTCAATAAAAAGGTGTTGAGCTTTGGGTTACATAATGATGTTCATATGACTACCACTATCTATGATAACATGTAGAGGCTGACCCTTTACTTAGTAGTTAGTGTGGAAGAGATATTCACACTCACTAGATATGTCGATCACAGTGGTGTTGGTAATTAGACAAGAGGCATCTAGATTAGTTTTTTCCATTAATGTGGATTCCAATGCATATTATGTGAGTAAGGTCTATTGCACATGGAATTCAAAGTCCTCCTAGGTGGATGAGTGATGGTGATGGAACAACTTATCAATAAAATTATTATTGGATTTATTTGAAGTAGAAGGCATAAGAGCCTTTGATTTCTATGTAGTTTTATGAGGTTACTCACCTTTACAATAAGTGTTCTAATTGTGTGAATAAGGATACGATGTGGATTTATGTGAGGGTTAGCCTTTGCACATTGCATTAGATGAAGAGGTGGAACACTAATCCATCTTTTCCTTAGATTCTATCTTGGTAGTGTTAACATATGATTTTTCCAATGTGTCAAAATTCAATAACTCCATCTTCCAAAAAAAATATAAGGTGAGAGTCTAATGATGAAATTTATCATCTTATATTGGTTATTCAAGTTATCTAGCAGATGTGTAGATTAGTCATGGAATATGTTGGTGTAGTCTTTCACTGACTGATCTTTGCCTGATGTAATTGTTATTCATATGTAAAGTGTCAAAGAGGATGTGTGTTTCTCCTTTAGAGCATCAAGAAAATTATTTCATGACTTGATTGGAACCCATTATTATCTACACTTTGCACTAAAGTATTTCCACCAATGAATAATTGGAATGGACATCTTCAGTAATTTGAAGATGATCTTATCAGCCTTGGTGAATAAATTGACTAAGAAGTATGCCTCAAGTTGTTGAGTCTAGGAATCTAATACTTTGGTGTTGATATTACTTTTAAAAAGAGGGATGTCAATATTGACTTATACTTTAAAGGGAGTTTATTGTTGAAACTACTTTTGAGTGTACTGTGGAGGTGTAATAGAGTCATTGGGTTGAGTTGTATCATCAAATCATGGAAGTGACTAAAACATTCATTGCAATATAACTTTAGTGCATTAGTGATGAGCCTTCAAACATTTTTAGATACCTCAAGTTACTTTTCATTATCATCTATCATAATTTTATTGTATGATGTTCTTATAGATATTCCAAAACATAATTCATTGATAAACCTTCTTTCTTGTGATTCACTCACATGTTTATAGGAATATAAATGATAGATATTTTAAAGTCTGAGAGCAACAATTTATACCATAGGACCTAGGACCATGTGTGCAGGGGACAACCAAGTTTTTTTGTGTAGATTGAATGTGTAGAGTTAAATTAGATAGTATAAAACTAAACACATTAGATGAAACATAAGTACTTACTTGCAACAAATACAACTTCTATTCAATAACAAAGAATAGGGAACTGGTAAAATATATTACAATGCATGAGTTATAGACTAGATTTGTATAACATGATATCTACATTATGAATATGTATGGCATCGACCCTTCGCTAGATGCATATGTTACATATTTATACAAAAAGAATACAAGAGTAGTTACAAATTTTTTTTTGTTACAAATAAGGCAGTTGAGTCATTTCATCTTTATTGCTATATGATGGTTGATATTCTAGGTTTGTGGTAATTAATGGTTCAATTGATAAGATTCTCAACTAGAAAGTACCACTTAACAAGACACATTCTGAGAGTAAGATTACATGTGGATGTGATAGAGTGAATACATGTGTAGTCATGCAATTTTTCAAGTGAGTACTAGTGAAGTGCACAGGGTTGCAAGCTGAACAGTGCATAATGAAGTGCACTAGATGTGATTAGGTGAGATTTTAGTGTGATAGTATGTATACATGTGCATGACTTATGCACAAGTGTTTATGAAAGTTACGTGTTGATGAGTGTAAACTATGTGAAAAAAACAAGTGAGAAGATTGTGATGCTACACATGGATAAGATAGATTCTATCCTTGTATCCTCCCACCTTCCCCCTCCACCCCATGATGAGGTGTAGACATGAAAAAATAGTTGTTATTATGAGAGTAGATTCATTAACACTAGTGAAATCCCTTAGTATATGTAAACTATTAGTTATGTTTCTAATACTTTAGGCAATTGAATAATGTGAGGGGGAATTAATCATATAATTATATGAAAAAATAAATATCATCAATTTGATAGAATGCCTAAAGGCAATATCTTGTTGTTCAGGGATCATTATCCATCCATACATTATATAGGTGATATTAGTCATCTATTGTATCACATGTATAATATATGATGCACGCAAGTGACTTTGAGGACTTTAAGCACTCAGTTTAGAATTTTAGGTGGCTAAAAATCTTTATTTACTTTCTCAAAAACTATCCTTAGGAACTCAACCATTTGGTTATTAAAGGAAATGAAGAAGATATACAAAGGACCATCTCTTAACTGAGGGAAATTAGGACTTCCTTACAATGTGCAATTTAGTTGACTGACTTAAAGTGGGTGATTTATACATTACATACATCATCTCCTTGAATAATAAATTACATATTCAATGATTTTCCAAAATATATTTTTTTCTTCTCTTCTGAATGGTTCATCAATCAAGAATAGAATTTAGAGTCCCTCTCACCTTGGTCATTAGTGTTCTGAATTGAATAAAACATTATGATCTAATTCATTGATTCGTTATGTCTTATTTCATGAGAGTAAATAAGTATTTAAGACATATTCATAATAACATTAATTTATAATAAGGAAACATAAATATGTTGAGACAAGTTCAGATAAGGGAAACATCTGTATTGGGGCTGAAGGATGATTTGTGCATCTTGGGGTGACACCGATTAATAAAAATTTCTATGTGATAGATTTTATCATAGTCAAAGTCATTGAAACATTTCAACCATACCAAATACCTTCACCTTAGAACATGGACATCTGGATGAGTTTCATTAAGGTATAAATCATTCCTTATTATACAAACTACTAGAACTAAGAGTCCAAAAAAAGATAAATCATTTATTCATCCATTTCTTATCATGGGAGGAATTTTAAATCCCCTATACATCTAATTATCTCATCCATTTTCAAAAATAAAATCTACTTGGGTTAAGCAAAGGCATTAAAATCCATTAAATTACATTGAGATCAAGTCCCTAAATTATAGTATGACTAAAATTTTGAGAATTGCTAAGAGCATCAATAAATAAAGTTGAAGAAAAAACTAATCCAAAATATTATGCATGATTATATAACAACTATAAAATTTTTAATAAAATGATAAATTGGCATGTATACACATGTATGATAGCAGACAAAATCAATCATAACTTCAGTCTTCAAAAAAATTCTCACATTGGATTTGTCTAGGGTAAATATTTATTTCCATCCATTTTTTCTTTTACATATGACTCATTAATTATTTTGTACTTTTATTCCATGCAAGTTATATATTTACTCAAGAACTCACTACATTTAATTTCATTACACTACTACATAATGTGTGACTTTCATTATAATTTGGGTCAAAGTTGCATGAAAAATTTATGAATTTTAACATTTAATTTATTTAAATTTTTATCAAAAAATATGACACAATTATAGCCAAAAACATTATCTTTGATAAACTATAAATTTATAAGTTGTGAAAATTATATACATACAATAGTATACAATGTTTAAGGGAATGAAATCTATATATTCTGCTTTCCAAATAAAAATTATATTTCCAACCCATCCTAGATTGTAGTCATCCTCCTCCTCATCTTATATGTAATCATAAGATTCTCATGTGTATAATCAGCCATCCTATAGTTGAATATCATCATTGACATAATTTAATTAATCATGATCCTCCACATTTTCACAACCATTAAGTAGGAAAAAAAGTCCACCCACTTGTAAATCAAACATAATTTAACCATCACAAGTGTTTAAGGTTACAATTTATATAGTTAATTATAGCTAAAAATTATATTCAATGGTAATTTGATTAGTATCATAGATCTCCTAGCATGGTCCCACATGTTGAGTGATTTTGTGTCTCACCCCAAACATTTCAACTATTTTATCACTTCCTTTGTGGCCATGAAATCACAACACAACTCATGCAATAAAATGTATATCATTATAGAAGGTGTAATATTATTTATAAAATAGAAAATAAAAATATAATGCTTAATAACTTAAAAAAACCTATTAACTTATAAAATAACTTATTTAAAAAATTATGTGCAATCTTAAATTTGATCATTCACCCCAAGTAACGAGTCACTAGGATCCTCTAACAAATACTCACTTCTTAGGATTCATGTTGGATAATCATGATACCTACATTAATTACAAAAAAATGGATACCCTAAAACTATTTAAATATAATAATTGAACAAATTTTTAGAGCTTATTAATTTTGTTAACTAGCCTAGAGCCTTGTCTTTATCATGCTTGAGTTAATCATCACACAAATTTAAACAAATTATATTTTAAACATCATGAGGTTAAAGACTTATCCTCTTTACATATATATTTATCTAGTATGCAAGATACATTTTACAAATGTAAAAAAAAACTAGAATTCTATTAAAATTAAATGTGTGTGGGGCCTTACTCATCTTTATGTTGATCTCTTGATGTGATATGGAATTAAATTATGGGGCACATGTTCCTAATACAAAAATTATGATGTATAATAAATAAACCTTTTTGCATCAAATCAGAATAGTAGCCATCTTTTTACTTTATGTGTAGTTGGCATGCATTGGTCAAACCTTTAGGCAGTGATGTTAAAAACTACAATTACCAATCTATTGGAAGCTCTAATATGGAAATGACAAAAAATAAATGACCATCATCATATAACCACTTACTATATAAACATTTAAAATATAATGTTTTGAAAAATATATTCTACAAAAGTACATGAAGATATATATATATATATATATATATATATATATATATATATATATATATATATATATATATATATATATATAGAAGGTATGTGTATGTGCATGGTTTCTTATGGTTGGATGGAGTACTAAATACAGATGCTTTAGACTGAAAAGAATGAGTAATGAATTACTGTTTTCCAAAACTATTTTGATAGATTTATACATTCTTAGAATCCTCTGAGAGCTGCACATCAAAAAAAAAATATAATAAAGAAATTGATAATAATTTATTTGTGTGTGCAATAAAAATAAACTACTTTAGCAGAATATAATAGAATATTATATTAAATGAATTACAAGGATAAAATAATTAAAGATCACATTTATGTTTTATGAACACATTTAATATTATTCAAATAAATATTGGTCAAGACAATAAAGATTTAGTTACTTATGTGGAACATCATAGCATGGGTAAAGACAAGACTTGTCTACAAAAAGGAAAAAGAAAAAAAGAGAGAGAAAGGGGGTTTTTAAGGAAAGAATGGTTATTATAATAAAAGGTAGTAAATATTTTTGTACCTACAATTTTAATAGCATATGATTATCTTTGGTGTAGGTATAATTCCATTTGGCCTCTACATTTTAATAGATTAAAACTAAACATAGATTTTGAAAGAAGGGGTTATAAATACGAGTCAACAATAAATG
This sequence comes from Torreya grandis, assembly GCA_037957365.1. Classification (NCBI taxonomy): domain Eukaryota; kingdom Viridiplantae; phylum Streptophyta; class Pinopsida; order Cupressales; family Taxaceae; genus Torreya; species Torreya grandis. The sequence goes on from JARHVA010001515.1 coordinate 1,591,394, forward strand.
ATGACTATGGTAACATTCATAATCACTATGTGTACTAATTACAACATGCCAATGTAGATTAGACATTAGTTGTTTTAAAATATGTAATTATCAACTTCATTGTAAAATACATGTTGTAAAAGTAGAGAAAAGTTTTGAAACATATTTAATCTAATGTTGATGAAAGTTGTAAATATTTGAGACCCTAAATAACCTCAAACATAAATGTATAAATATGCAGGTTAAGTAAAAAAAATCAAGAGAGATATAGGGGCATTGAAGACATGCCACATGTTGCTAGAAATTCTTTTAGTTGATCACAATAGAATATTTGTATCATTGAATGTTGTGTGTAAAGTTTTAAAACTAGAAATAGGAGAGGATAATGAAATTGAAAGACATATAAAATCAATAATTGATAAATACATTTATAAAATTCACATAATAGAAAATTTGCACTCATTGATATTGCTAGATCTTGATTTTATATTCCTAAATTTTTAAAAGGTTAAAAGTGAAAAATAAGAAAAATAAGGGCTATTGTGAGGAAATGGTCAAGGATTGAAGCATCCATAAATGAGGTATAAACAATTTTTGGAAATCTATTGCTATAAGTTACTATTGTAAAATACATTTCTTGATATAGAGAGACACATTGGCCTTGAGAATGATACAATAAACACCACTTGGGGTCAGTTTTAATATAATCTTAGGTATACATAATGGGTTATTGAAACAAATAATGAGATTCAACAAGAACTAGAGGATGAATATAAAGATACTATCCAACAAAACACCATTGAACATGAGTAGAAGATTATATTAGACATACACTGATGGCAATTTTATGTAAGCTTTTGACATTGACATGTTGGGTTAGATGTTGATTGAAATGTGACTTCAAATATAGAGTTCATAGATGACAAATAAACAAATAAAGATTTCAAATTCAAAAAAATGTAAAAGTACAATATCTTATTTGAATAGGAAAAAATTTCATCCAATTTTCATTATGAAAGCCTCAATAAACAATTAAAAATAACATTTGATATTATTATAAAACATTATAAGAAAGGACAAACTACATCTCATTACATATAATAATCCAAAGAACAACATGAATAAAACAATATTATCTTGAGGCATTAAACAAGCATTTAAAGAGATGACACAACCACAATATAGCCTCCACCTTCTTTCTCCAGCTAGAGTTGAGACATTCAACATTGGTACTATCTTTCTCTAGTTTAACATCTAACTATGTATTAAATATTTGATAATGACCGTTGGATATTGAATTCATTGTCTCTACACACACATTCTACATCTCTATCTTTTTCTAATAATTTATGACAAAATCTAAAGAGACATCGCTTCCAAACTTTGTATCTTAATTTTTAAAACATAATACAACGTGTGGCATTTTACCCTTGAATTCCCATAACTATGCTTTGTATTTAGCTTTGCCTTTTCCCTATATTTAATGATGTTTTATATGTACAAAAACATGGAAATAATTGGGAAAACCCAAAGAAAAGATATATGAATGTGAAAATGAAGTGAAGAAACTTGTTAGAATACAATAAAACTTACCTTTATCCTCTGCCAGATGATGAAGTGAGATGCTTGGTAAGTTGGGTCTGCATTCAAACTCATTTGACAATGTTAGAAAATTCATATTCTCTTCAATTTAAATCAAATATATATTATAGGATTATGTCTTTCTCATCTTACATATTCTATATATGTTTTCATACAGGCTTTGATATCATAATTATGAACATATATTTTATTTCAACTAGTATTTTTTAACTTGAGGATTAAGAATTCATAAAAATTATGAGGTTTACAAGCTTCTTAGCCTATATGGGTTTGAGTTTTATATATGACTTTCTCAAAAGAAGAGAAATAAATAATATACTTTAATTTATTGTAATTCAATCAAATTTCTAATACGTATACAATTAAAATAATGTCAAATTTCATGGTCTTTTGACTACATGTCCATTTGAAAACTAGTAATAATGCAGAGTCAAAGATAAAAGCACCTGACAGATCTTTTGTTAAAACATATAAATCATCGTAGGAACACATTGAATCCAAACAAAAACGTATTAATTTTATTTTCATTAAATTTCAAAGTATTAACTATGGTTTCAAGGAAAAGGCATTGAGAAGGGTGAGAAGTTGATTTCAGCAATTTTTAGATTTACCACATTCAAATGAGTTAGTTTCTAGGTTGGATAAAACATAATATATGAAAACTTCAATGTCGGCTTATAAATTACAATGATTTTATTTTCCAAGGAAAGGGGCTTGCTATCCTTGTTCCTTCCTAATCCAGAAAAGAGTACATTCCTTTTCAGATCTATCACTGACTAACGGAAAAAATTCTAAATCCAACATGTCAGGTGAACTGAGCCCAGAAAATAACCAAATAAACTACAATATAAGTATGCCGAAATGGAGCCACCTACATTAAAGTAGTTTCACCACGGCTGAACGTGAAAGAAGTCATCTTAGCTAGACGAACCTGCCTGTGAAAACATGAAAAAATTAATATTTCCAAAATATATAATAATAACAAATAATGAGCCTCTCTTTTCAATGCGAAACTTGTATAGTACATAGATGGAAGGCCCACAAAAAGGAAAATATTTTAAAAACTTAAAATAAATTTTCTTTCATAACTATGATATGACAAATAAAATTTTTAAATGTTAAGTTTACCTTTCATATCTGTTCTTGGAAGATAGCCTTCATAATGTCCAATTCTTCATCCAAGGGAGCAAAAACTTCAGAATAATATCAATTTTCTTGAGGAAATTGATCGTCTAGCTCATTCTTATTATGATCAATGGTAGTGTGATTCCAAAACCTGCTCCACATGAGAATCCCAAAGCTATCTCATAGCATGGAATTTTGACGCTTTTCGTTTTTTTGCTAATTGAAACAGGAGCAGCAGGAGAAAATTGTGGCCAAGAGCAATTCTTCAGTAGGGGACATCCCCACAAATTTGGGTTCTCTGAGTATGATTGTTCTCGAAATGTGCCGGCTATATATCATCCTTGTGGGATATTACCAAAAAAAAGGAGGTTTGACAAGTTTGGGAAACCCAAAGCATCCAGAGATTCAAGATCTCTAGGGATTTTTCCTGAAAACATATTTGAAAAAAGGTCTAGTGCCTCCACCTCACTCATTCCTCCCAAACTATTTCGAATAGTGACATTGAATTGTTCACGGATAGATTAAGAAATCTCGAACCTTTCAATTTTCCAAAATCAGCAGGAACTTCTTCCTCCAATTCATTGTTTGAGAGGTCCATGGATGCCAGGGTGGAAAGAATATATGTGTAACTCAAATCTATGCATTTGGGTGCGATGTCTAATCTATCTTGATAGTATGACCTAGAACCATATTGGTAATTGAATAGCACAATAGCATCTTCCCTTGCTACGGCCATTCCTTGCAAACATAGAATGGTGATTGGAATGAAACGAGAGAAATTGTTGGAAGAAAGAAGCAAGACCTGGAGGTTCATTAGTTGGCCAATTTCTACAGGAATGCTACCTCTAAGGTCGTTCTCCTCCATCACCAGCACTCTTAGATTTGAAAGATTCCCAACCAAGTTTGGTACATGGCCTTCAAACGAGTTTTTCCCAATATTGAGAACTTGTAAGTTTGAAGAATTTCCTACTGAAGGAGGGAATAATCCTTTCACTCTATTTCTTCGAGCAACTAAAGAGTAGAGTTGGCTAAGCTTTCCAAAGTCAAGCGATAACCCTCCCGTTAGTCGATTATTTCCAAAATTTAGGCCTAGAAGCTGAGAGCAATTGGCCAAGTTCTGAGGGACGATCCCTGTGACATTGTTATCTGCTACATTTAATAGCTAAAGATTAGGTAAACTACCCAAGCATGGATGAATTTTTCCACTAAATAAATTGTTTTTGAAGGACAATGTTGTTATAAAAGGAGACCACATTGATGGTATGAGCCCAGTCGATGAATTTATAGACATGTCAAATTATTTGAAAATAGACTACCTTGCAGATTATTTCCTGAAAGATTTACACTCTGTAAGAAAGGACTTGTATCCAATAGCCAAGATGAAATTTCTCCTACAAGATTGTTGTTAACTAATTCCAATGTTTCAAGTGACAATTGTGTTGAAATCCAAGGTGAAAATTGGCTATCAGTTGTACATGATATCAAACTTAAGTCTACTAACTAGAAAGACGGAATCCAAGTTGTACTAATATTTAGTAAACAATTGGACAGATGCAAATAAGTTAGTTTTGTAAGGGTATAAAAAGGATGTTTCTGAAATTGACTGGTGGTGGTGTAGTGAGAGAGATAGAGAACTTATGGAAGACAAAAGTGATGGTGAAGAAATGGTCTCATTGAATGCATTCTAAATAGTAAAGAGCTGAGTGAAGGAGGAAAGGTGGGCAAATGAGGAGGGAATAGGTTCCACTCAGTTTATTGTGATCAAGATATAGTTCCTGCAAAGAAGAGAGGCTTCCAAGAGATGTTGGTATGCTTCCAATTAATTGGTAGTTGGCAAAGTCAAGAGTTTGGAGGTAAGAAGGATTACTCAGAGAAGCTGGTGTGCTTCCACTGAGTTGGTTGTTACCAAGTATAAGGTAGGTAAAAGAAGAAAGATTGCTCAAATAATTTGTTATGATTCCACTAAGTGTGTTGTTGCCAAGATGAAGGAAGGTTGAAGAAAGATTACTCAGTGAAGCTCGTATGCTTCCACTAAGTTGGTTGTAATAAAGGGAAAGGAAGGTCAAAGAATAAAGATTAGCCAAAGGAGAAGGTATTCCTTTGAAATCATTCCCTTCAAGATCGAGATGAGTAAGGCTGGTGAGCTGGCAAACGCTAGAGGAAATTATGTCACTCAAGCCAATGGAATATAAATCTAGAGACTGAAGATAGGAAAGATTTACCAAACAGGGAGGAAGAGTACCTATAGCTCATTACAACGTTAATTGTTTGAGAAAATGAAGACTGCACAAGCTGTAAAGTATCACATCACCTCGAATAGTATCAAAGCGTAGATTAAGCTCGATTACATGGTTGGTGATATGCCAACCCAAGGGGTGCAACAGTCGCTTCCCTTCACCCACGAGCTCACATCTGAAGAGTCATTGACAACTATTTTGAAGAGAAGAAGAGCTTGGAATTCGAGGGGATGACATTTGTTGGACAATCCCTGGATTGATTTGGTGAAAAGGATAACAAATAGTACTACAAAATAATAAGAGAGAGGTTAAGAGGAGCAATTGGCAGAGACAAATAACAAACAGTGAACACTACAAAAATAAATAAATATAAATATAAATATAGCAGATGTAAAGGGATGATTGTCCGTGGAAACAAACTGACGGCTTTGAATTTGACCGCAATTTACGGCTTTGAAAATTTCAATCTACTTTGATACGTTCATAGTATGTTTTTAGTGTTTCAGAGATATGTATTTTATTGAGGTTGACCTCATTTACAGCCAAAGTAAACTGTAAATATTTTTAGGACCCGTCAGTTGTATATATTTATAAAATACTGAAAATTCTTTGTCCGTAAAGATTGCCTTTTTTTCAGAGACCCATAATTTATTTAGTATATATAAATATGAGATAAAATATTGTTAATTCTTTGTGCGTCAAGATTACCGTTTTATTTAAAACCCATTATTATTCAATAGAGATAGCCATCCTCAAATTAAATTTGATTGCGAAACATGATTAATTCTAAATTCAAGTTACAAATAAGCCATCCTCAAATTATATTTGATTGGCAAACATGATTAAATTTCAATTTATGTTTAATATAATTTATTTGTAGACATTTATAAATATTTTGTTAGGTATTTATTATTTAGTATTTGTTAATTTAAATAATTTTTTGTTTTTGTTTTAATTATATATTTAAATTAGGTATTATTGGTATCGTGAGTACATTTTTAGGTTAGCGCATGGTCTTAATTAATTAGAGGTGCCCGATGATTTGTGGTCATATTTTCTTCACTTTTTTGATCTTTTAGTATCAAATTATGGGTGTTAATAAAGTTTTAATCTTAATTCAAGTAATCTATAAATATATGTGCATTCTACTACATTTAAACACTTAACAAAATCAAGATGAATTAATTGAAAGTTTGAGATTCTAATATTATTTACTGAAATATATTGAACTTCTACAAGTATTTTAGAGAAATAAAACAATCATTAAACCATTCATCGATACACTAAATGCCATATTAGTGATACATTGTATTGCACTAGTCTCTCTTTGTTGATGAATTAATGCAAGTATTGGAGTGTTGTTTTTCATATGATATATTGTCTAAAGACCAAATATAAATCATGTTAAATATAACAGAACTCTTGAAACACATCCCCTAACTTCTTTCAAGATTTCATACATTACTGACAAATTACTTGGTAAGGAGAAAGGATTTTACATGTTTCAAATAATTAGAGTGAAGTTGTATAAAGCTGGTCAAATTTTTTGCAGCCCTATATCTAACTAATACAGTCTTCAAACAAGTTTTAACATTCTTAACATCTCCTAAAAATATACACTACAAATCTAACACCTACAGACATCCTCCAAACGATTATAAGAAGGTTCTTTGTTTGCTCTATTTTTATGTAATAATTTCCCCGTCTAATTTATACTATCTAATCTTGAAAAATATTGACTAATCACTCTTAAAAATAAACTATATTTATAAACTTTCATTTTAAATCTTTTTTTAATTATTTTAGTAATTAATTAAATTAAATTTATTATTCTTTAAATTTGTAGGGGCTCGAATAAAGTAATGGATGACTATCCTATCAATAGTCACCAACTCAACACAACTCCACCGAATGAACCCCTTCTCAAAACAAAAAAACAGAGAGTAGATGGTAAAGCCCATTAAATATTTATGAACATATGTATTGCCAATTACTCATAACATACCATTGTGAAATTGAGGTGTATATTAGAATTGACATTATTGTTTAAATCTTGTCCTTAAAATTAATTAGTTTTTATAATATAATATAGAAATCAACCTCTTTTCGAGGGAATTTATTTTGGTAAAGTGAAACAATATACTTGAAAATAAAATATAAAATAAAATAAAATAAGAAAATAAATTTAATTTAATTTAAAAAAATCTATTGATAAAAAATGAGTGAGACTATTAAAATGTAAGATCATGCGTGAAAATCTCTCTACAATTATATTATGTTAAGATGATAGTTATTTATAACCTATATATTTTAAACACTTAAGAACTAGTGAATTCTTTAACTCTCAATGTTTAAGATGACACCTTAGAAAAATGTCTTGAAAATACCCTAATGCCAATGAGATGGTTATAATTACGAACTACATTTTAAAAAAATTATCTAACATGCAATACATGGTTGTCTTTTTGGGAATGAGTGTTTGATTATATAAATCAACATAATCCTTTATTATAATGATCAATTACATCATCATTAAAGGGACAAGTAGGGATTTGATACCTTTTGATAAATAATTTATGAAATAATGTAGAACATGATTTATAAATATTGAAATTATATGATGACATGATTAATTTTGGTTTTTCTCAATAGTATAGTTATCTGTTCCGCTTGTGGTAGTTTGATCTCAATAAAGGTAGAATAGGTCAAAATAGTTTAAAATTTTGCGAATCCCTTCATTAACATTTGTTGGATAGAAATATATTATCAATTAATGAATTAATATGATAATCCACTAAAGTTATTTTAAAATTTCTTAAGCCTAAAATCACTCCAAGAAATATTGCAAGGGCATAATAAAGTAACATTATTATAAGAGGCCTACGTCAAATAACCCATATTTATTGATACATATATATTAACACTCATGCAAGTTAAAAATAAATATGACATCTATGAAATCCCATGCATTAACCCTATGTATGAGTTGCAATAAAAAAATCGTCAGTTTTATAAGTTGTTTTGTTGGTCCTTTTGGTAAAAGTATTCAACAATACCTCTTAAATAAATAAAATTATTGTAAAAAGTATCTAGAATCTGGAAAATCCTTATTTTTGATCCTTGTAATTAAGTGAGCATGTGATATACTTTTATGATAGAACAAATGTATTAGGGTGCTTGTGTATATATAGACTTATCATATTTAAATTAATACCTTATTAGCATGTAATCCAACATTATGGAATTGAGAAGGCTAAAAGCCAACACACAAAAATTCATGGTGCAATGGGTAAAATATGCCAAAGGACCCATGACTAAAATTATCACTATCATAAATATTCAATAATGGTCAGACTAATATAAAACTATTTTGATAATCGACAAGTTAGCTGAAACCTCATAAACATATATCAATGGATTGTGATATCATTTATAAGTATCTCAAGTGAAACATACAAAATATCTAAAGATGTTTATGTGTGAATGATACATATGTAATTCCTATGCATTATTATATTCTTCATTTTTTTTATCATGTTCACTCCTCAACATGAAGCTTTCTCACAAACCCTTGGACCTTGCTTACACTTGATCACTGTCCCACACATCATGTCATATACTTGCATCCTAAGCACTCAACTTGAACCCAATTCTTATCTTATGTACAGTTTAGCACCAATCCCCTCACTATTCACATGCACCTTCACATGTCACTCTCTAATGCATCTACATGTGTCATTCTAGTATAACCAAGTGGCATTATCCAACTTGAAGCGTGTCAGATATCCAATTTGATAGTTACACACCATGTACTTGGAATATTAATCATCACCTAATAAGGAAGAGGAAATGAATTGTAGCAATCTTGTTTGTAATTGATAGTAGTTGTAACCACTCATATATTCTTCATGTATAAATATGTAGTATAATAATTTGACTAAGGGTTGATGCCAAAAGTAGTTGTAAAGATAGATAGCATGATCCAAGTATCTACTTTATCATACTACATTGTAACACATTGTCCCACATTTACCTATGCATGCATTCTAAATATAAATTATATTTATGCAAGTGCAGGACATGTAGTCCATTGAATGTGTATTAATTGTTATGTTAGAATACTTCTCTACATATTCACTTAGCACAACCATACACAGTTGTGCACACTTGGTCCTAGGCCATGTGGTGAAGATCATTGGTATCAAATCTAAGATATATATCTATGCATGTACACATGTGAAAATAATGAGAGAAAGAAGGAATATCATTCAGTTATGTTCTATAATACTCAAAAGAACATCATAGCAAAATTGACATGGATGATGGCTAGAAGCACCCTGAGGTAGACCCAAATATTTTAAGGTTCATCACTGATGCTATGTATGTAAATCACACTTAAAAAATTGGTCAATTAATCAAGTTGATGATGCATATTAACACAATGCTTTTTGGCATACCTCTAAAGTTTGCTAAATAATAATTTCAACAAAAACCACATTCTAAAGTGCTAGTCAATTTTGAAATTCCTTTATTTGAAGTAAAAATTAACACCAGAACATTAGATGCCTCGATTTAGAATCTAAAGGCATAATTCTCAATTAAATTCTTTATAGATGTTGAGAATTTCACATTTACAGTGTTGAAGATGTCCATTCTAGTGATCCATTGGTGGAGATAGATTTAATACATAATGTGCATTCCAATTAATTCTTAGATTAAGTTTGTTTATGTGTTGAAGGAGAAGAATTATCATCTCTTTCACTTTGGGGATGAATACATCAAGTTCCAAAAATTGTGTTATTGCAAGGAGTATTCAATTGAATACTGAAACAACATTTCTAATAACTATTTTGTGTTCCTACGAGATAAATTTACTGAACAATATATGGTGATAAATTAGATCAATAAAATCTCAACTTATATTTGTGTGTATATGGATTTATTAACTTTTAACTTTATGGGGAAATAATATTGTAATGGCTCCAAGGCAAAAATGAATCAACATCTCACAAATTCATCCAATGTAATGCATAAAATACATTCAATGCCTAATTAATTTTTTTATCCTTCTACATAGAAGTAGACAACTTCTCATAAATAAAAGGAGTCTAATAAGAGTATGTATTAAACTCAAAGGCTCCTATTCTTTTTAATTTAGACAAAAGAAAAAATAATATCAATGACAAGTGGTGCTATCATCATTACTCATCCACCCATAACTAATTTAAATGCCATGTACAATAGTCCTTGATAGCATAATTGGCTTCAATTCTTGCTCTATTAGATGAAATTGATCCTCAAGTTCCTCTGCTTTTGTGGTGGTCCACTATAAATGTTATGAGGACATTTATAGGGTGGAGTTTGGTTTTAGTCAATTAGGCATGCCCCATGGTTTGTGGTCCCATCTTCTTAAAATTTTCATCATTTCAATGTTGATGTGTGTGCTAATAGGGTGTTAATATTAAGTCATGCCATGTAATAAATACATATGTATCCTATTGCATCTAAACATATAGAAAAATTAAGAAGAATTAACTAAAAGACAAGAATTTTATTATTTTTCATTGAAATCTATTGAATACTTAAAAGCACTTTAGATAAATAAAATATTCATTAAACCATTTGTCAAAGCTCTAAATTTCATGTTAATGACACATTGCATTGCATTTTTTCCCTAATTTATTAATTATTGCAATTATTGTTGTGTTGTTTTCTATATTTTCTATATTCTAAATACCCAATAAAGATTTATATAATTTAAATGAAGACCTTATTCACATGTAAGCCAACATTGTAAGATCTAAAAAGCTATAAATCAACACACGAAAATACATTGTTCAATAGAAAAAATGGGCTAAAATATCTTACCATGACCACTATCAAACTGATTTTATAGTGTTCAAAACAATATCAAATTATTTTGATAGTAGTCAAGGTGACGAAATCCCTAATAACATAGATAAAAAGATTGTAGGGTCACTTAAGAGTACCTTGACTAAAACATACAAAATATTTGAAGGTGTTTATGCGCGAATGATCTATGGATAATAGATATGACTCTCACTTGATATTATTCACACTCTTCTACATAAATATTTGTCGCAACCCTTCATACATATCCCATGATTACTCGTAGTCTCATGCACCATATTCACACTAGGTCACAAACTTGTATCGTATGCACTTAGCTTGTACTCACTCATAGTCCTATATATAGTTTAGTTAAAATACCCTCAATATTTGTGTGTACATTCACATGCCTCTCTCTAGTGCATCCACTTGTGTCAGTGTACTCTGATCGCATGGCTTGACAAGTGCCACTATTTAACTTCAACTTGGAACTTGTCAAAGAGAAAAACTAGATCCTAAGGTAAAGTTGAAGTAACATTTCACCTCTTAATCCAAGAAATATATTACCATAACATTAATTTTACATCTCACAATACTAATTTACTTATATATAGTAGTGGCATTCACTTAGATACCTAAAACACATTGGATAACCTTGTGAAAATAGCCTAATTCTCTTTCTTGAGACCACTATAATCAACTAGGATGATCTTTGTGTTTAACATTCTATGGTCCAATTACCCTTTGGAGTTTGATGTTAGAATTACTTCATCTATCACCTATGTCATTATCTTGGTAGTGCCACATCAACGTACTTACCTCTACCTATGCCACTCATTTTCTTTGTCAACACACCACAACTCTAGGATAAAAAAGCTACATGATAGGTACCTCTATTATAAATCCTCTTCCTCCCACACCTCGTCAATCCCTCATGTGTTAAGCTAAAAACCCTAGGACCAATATCGGAGTCATTATGTGTGGTATCAAAAATTATCTAAACATATAATCACATGAATGAGGCTTTTCCCATTATGTATAGTGTCTAATGATCCACCTTCATGCTCTACCATGTAATGTGTAAGGTCATGATTTCCATACATCCATGGTATCCATGTAATATTTTTGCACAATTTGATCTCTTTATATAGTTGTAAATGTTAGCATGTGTGTGATAACCTATAAAATATGGTCATGTGCCCATCTTTATAACCATGGAATGTCATCATAAATAACATGAGGTAGTCCCATTAGTTTATACATTCAAACACTCTCATATATCTACGTCATGAAAAAAATAATCAATCCTATGGTCTATTGGCCCTTAGACAAGATATTGTAGAAATTGTGCACTTATTGCATCTAGATGACTAATTTTAAATCATAGATTATTACCTGGTCCAAAATGGAGTGGTACCACATATAATAGAATAGACCTATCATAATTATGATAAATCATTGAATCATTATAAGTTTTATTAATGCCTTAGAGATATCAAGAATGACAAATATATATACATAAAATAGTCATACATAAAGTATGTGACTATTATAGTGTTTATCTATCATCCATCATGTCAAGGCATTACACATCACTAATGTGACCATGAATGATATCCCTATAATATCATGGATATCCTTTATTTTTATCACCACTTATATGGTGTCCCTATCCACCACCCATCAAAATGTATTAGTCAACCTCTCCCACTAACCCAATAATATAGCAAGCATATCTAAGTTGAGCAGTAATGAATACATCACCATGGTGCCACCTAAATGAATTATATTGAGTCATGCCCATTTAATTTATAATAGATTATCCAATATTTTAGGTAGCCACATCATGTAAACATAGCCTGATAGCTTATGTTGTCTTTACAAAATATCAAAGAACAAAACATGAGTTAGGTTTCCACCTAAAATCTAAAATAAATCCTTTCAAACAAGTTAGAAATAGTTTTTTTTAAGTTTTATTATATTTATTCTACATCGGTCAAGTTTCTAATGATTTTCATTGTGCTACCTTTTTATCTGCTTTAGGAAAGCATATAACCAATTCAACTAGTGTACCTCTCTATTGCATCAACCAAGCCTCTAATAACATTAGCCATGTTCATTTTTCATACTAATATTACTTAAATGATTTCTTACGACTTCAAATAGGTTACATTTTTACTAAATTAACCATAACACATGGAATTAGCCTAGCCTTCCCCTTTTCACTACATCAGCTAATTACAAAACTACATTGTCTTAATTCCTACCTAATGCCATTAGCCACCAAATAATGGTTTAGCCACTTGGGTTAGTTTCCTACTACATTTTCCAAGCCATATATATATGGCATGCTTCTAACAAACTACATCGGCTGACACCTATGACATCAATAAGGATTTTTGTCCATCTATTTTATACTACATCAATTGGGCTGATGTAGTAATCTTATTTTGGTGATTTATTCTTATGGCCATAATAAATGTCTTCAAACCCTAGTTGACATTCCTTTGAATAATTATTGCATACCCTAATTTTAGCTTCATTTTGGTGTTTTTTGGGGGGGAATTATATTACATGATTTTTCCATGGCACCTATATTTGCTAATCTAGTTTTTTTTACTATAAAAATGACAAAATAGATAATTAATACACCATCTCCTTGTATGGATCAAGTTGTATGTGTAATACAACCCTGATCACACCCACTTTCTTATCTATTAGCTATCATCTTTTAGTTTGCTAAAAATTGATACTAATAACATTGATATTCATGATTAGAAAATGAATAAATGATTTACTATTTACCCTTTTATAGTTAAATTTTCACCGTCTGGCTATTTAATAGGTCCTTTTCTTGAACTCAAGAAACCTTAGATTCTAGGTGAGATAGAGTATTTTTAAGTACTAACAGAATACGAAGAATAATCAAGCAAAGACTCAAGTCTGATAGCTGTAAACACAAGGTCAAAGAGAAACGAAATTGAAGTGATTCAAGGGGATGGTAATGGTACATCAATGAGCTTTCAAAAACTACAAGGTATAGGTATGTCTAATGCAGTCCCAAATGCACAAAAAGATCAAAAATTTCATAATGATAAGATTTCTTTCACATCTCATAATTCTCAAGTTATAGGCAATACTATTCCTATGAGTGGATAAGTAGACCTACCCTAAGAAGATCTATCGAAACTCAACATGAAAACCAAACAACATAGTGGGAAAGGGGAAGCCTTGATAAACACATTGAAGCATACTGAGGGACAACCAAATAAAATTGAGAATGTAGATAAACCTCCCCCATTTTATATCTCTATCATTAATCAAGATACTTTGGTTAATAATTATTTAATTGATAGTGGAACAAGTACTTCAATCATGTGAAAGTAAGCAGCTGATAAGTTGAATTTGAAGTATGGGCCTCATTATAAGGGAGCGTTATAATTAGATAGGTTAATTTCCAAGATGATTGGCATAATCAAATTTTTGCAACTTTTTCTTCATGTTTGTCCTACTTTCACTATTTATCATGATTTTGTGGTTATGGATGTGCCACCTCACCTTACCCTTTTCTTGTCAAGAGATACTAGTGCTAATATTATAATATACATGACTTGAAATTGGTCCTATATGGAATTTAAGACTATGTATGGTGCTAAAGTATCAATAAAATCCAAAAATCTATCTAAATTTCATGTAGTGTCATATGTACCTAATACATCAAACATGAATTGAAATATTAGTGACGAATAAGATCATCGTAGTGATCAATAACATGTAAAACCACTTGATGGCATATCTAACTTATACCTTGACAAATGGGGAGTTGAGCAATATGTATTTGATCCATATGAGCATTTGAAAGAAATGGGTCTTGGTACATAAATCCTAAATGAAGAATGTGATGTGTTTTTTGATGAAAATTATGATGACACTTTAAGATAGGCTACATGGGGAAACTACCTTTTACACATGGATGATGATGTTAATATTTTAGCTATAGTAGAACATGATAGTCTTAGTGAGCATTCAATTTTGCTTGGCAAAGAAGAGAATATTCATGAACATGAACCTCAAAAAAATAGGTGATATGTGGAACAATTCATTACCATAATGGAAAAGTTTGAATATGTAAGTAGGTCTAAAACTTTTCAAAAGGAATATAGACCTGATGATGAGGTTAATCTTGTACCTAATGAGCATAAAGTAGAGTGTGTGGTATCTATCAATTATAAAACAACTTTAGTAGACCATGAAGTGTTCGGTAAACCAAAAAATAGCCTTGATGAATCCCAAAAACAAGCATATCATGATTCAAATACATTTAAAGTTTGGAAGGGTTTCATGACTCCCAATGATCAGATTGATGAGTGCTAAGTGGACATGATAAATCTATAATGAGCAAAAAAGTCAAACAAACCTCTAAAAAAAATAGATAGAGTGTTAAAGAGAGTTCTAAGTGATACATTTAAAATTATTAGAATCTCCAAGAATGGTAAGTCATTTGATTATCTTGATAATCAGTTTTTCATTGAAAACGTGCATCATATGATAGTTTATTTTCATAGAGTAGTAGTGATTCTTGAAACATTGTCTTTGATCCTATTGAAACAAAGAAAAAGTTATCCTTCACATTAAGTGTTTTTAGGTCTTGTATAAATTAGGATAGTTGTGTGTTTTCTATAACTTCTAGCGACATTACTTGGTGTGAATTGTTTGTGTGTTTTCCATGAGTGCTTAGATAACACATCTATGTGTATTATTATCTTATTTTATTTATTTAATTATTATTATGTAGTGGTGTGATTTTGGAGTCTTTTCAAAGTTGTATTAGTGTCAATTGCATCCTATGAGTGACTCCAATACCCAATATAAGGACAAGGCAATTGGTCCTTAGCTTAACAAGCATGTTGCCTCTAGAAATCTACAAAATGTTGACAAAAATTTTACCCCAAGTAACCCTATATGTTCAAAATTTTCATAAGGTATTTTAGGTTTTAAAATGGTCACCATAGTCCTAAATGAGGTCAAGTGACACCTTGAGGTCATACAACATATTTGAGCATTTGTCATATTTTCACATTTTTCTTAATGTCCTTTTAGGTTACCCTTTTGGTCAAATTTAAGTAATTGAATAGGTTTTATCAGAATTAAAAATGTTGAAATAAGTATGCTAATGTATGTCATGTTAGAGAAGGATCAAGGAAGGTTTTGAAACTAAAATAATGTAGGCCCAACATAAAATATAAGAACATCACCTTCAAAAAGTAAGTTCAGATGTTTGTATGGATTAGGGTGACTCATCTAATAGTATGAATGATTTAGGAAGGTATTTGGGCATACATAAAATTCATTTTTAGGCTAAGGTGATTTCAAGAGATACAAATTCATAAAAATCCTCTCCTTTATCCTATCACTTTGTTGGATAGCGTAGAAAGGTTTAACAAATTTCATTTTGTATGAACTAAAGAACAAGACTTGAAGTAAGTGAACTTGGAGGATGTTAGGGGTCCCTATGATCTTCCATTTTATTTTCATAATTTTAGGATTGGTGTCCAATTATTTATGAACAATCACTAATAATGTTAGTGCTTCTAAATTACTTATACATGATCGGTGTTTCTCATTTGGTTGCACTTTGAAGATTGATATATGTGAACTGAGTAATGAATGTAGAATTTTATATCATACCCACCCATGTCATGATGAATTTAACCTAGTTTGTCATGTGTGGCCATGCAAGATAGGTAGAATAATCCCCTTGTGATATAAGTAAAACCAATGAAATTTAAGAATAATGTTTTGATAGTTGTAGAGTTTATCCTTTTGTGAGTGGATTCAATTCAAAGGTAGTAAATTTTTTTTAAGCCCATTATAGAATGGTTTCTCAAATTCTGTATTGAACATTTGTATTTAAGAGATATCAAAGATGGCAGTCCAATATGGGGCTAAAGTTCAAACACCATAGTCACCTCTATTTTTTCAGAGTAATATATGAGCATGCACATTATGATCATGTCACTCCTAGTATCTAGATTATCCCTTTAATATCATTCCAAAAACATGTTTAGGCATAGGAATTATATATATCATGAGGATGCATTAATCCAATGTCTGTTCCTGAGAAGGTTTCAACATGGACTGAGTTTGGTTTGTAGGTAGAGGTGTAATATTGAGATGACCATGTATAAATCACTCTCACAATGATAATATAAAACTTATATGTGATTATTAAATGGAAGGGTGAATATATTAAGGTTTTGAAAATGTTCTTAAGTCCAATTGAATCTAGGAATGCACACAAAGGTCTATGTATGGATGGTATATGAGATGTATATTTGAATGATGAAATGGATACCTCAATCCCAACAAATTATACAAAACTATCATAAAATGTGATAAAAGCACTCACATAATCATCTTAATACACATTTAATATCATGTGAAGGTACGTACATAGTCAGTACTACCACTAGGCCAACTGACCTGAGACACCACACAAGCAATGTAACTTGCAAACCTAGTGCATTAATGGTTAAAGTATAAATGGTAGAGTCTTAAATAACTTTGGGATGATGTTTAGGATTTAATTTGAGGTAAATAAGTGTTGAGAAGGTCCTACAGTCACTGTGATCACTCATAGGATGTCACATACTCAGAAAACCTAGATTATGTTTATGAGGCCTAGAACTAAGCATGAAACTCAAGATTCTAACTTCATTCCCAATAGATTTGAGATATTTCATGGGAAAATGGAGGGATGATCAGACTCATTAGTTTTTAGAGGAAAACTCAGATTGACCATTTTTTACCTCAATTTGTCTCAGGGGTGCCTAGAATACATAACTAACTACTTGAGAGATAACCTATTTCACTCCCAAATATATGGATGAGATATATTGGGACTTTATAAATTATGGATATTTTAGGGTTGCAATTTATTTTAAATTAGTTTCATTGGTTCAAACGTTGGGGTCCTAAACTTTATGAACCATTTCTAAGAACCTGAACTACCTAAGACCCTCATAGGAGCCCGATGAGAAAGGGATGAAGATAAATGAATCCATAAGGGGCCAATTATTTATTAAAATTATTTGGATATAATTTTAACTCTCTTATCCTCCCAACTAGTCAATTATTTTGTACCATCACTTGTATGGATGGGTCAAATTCTATGTTTTCTACAAGATTGGAGGTGATTTGAAGGTGCAGAAAGGAATAGATGAGTGAAAGGCCTGATGGAAGGTGTGTGTATATGGTTTTTAACTCCTCAAACCCCATTCTCACATCATTCATGTATGGATACTCCTCTTCTAAGCTGATTGTTGTAGGAAATCTTGGATAAAATAGTAATAATCAAGGTAACTACCAAGTTGAATATGAGAAGTATGGATTTGAATCTTCTTGAGGTATACATCATAGACAAAAGGACAAGGAATTTATTAATATGTGTTTTACACCCTTTCAAAAAACTCTCTTGAGTATGTGTAAGTCACCCTAGTGATAAGTGTGAGAGTTTAGGCCTAGAGGGATACTGAGTTACTAGAATGAAGTAGATAACAAGTGGAAAAGAGAAGATTATTATTTTGAGGGGTGCATAATTAATTGTACCAATCATGTTTCCACCTACTCAATTAAATGCATATATGTCAATGACCTCTAATAGAGTTCTAGATACTTAGTGGACTCCTCATCAAAAAGAGTAGTTTCAATAAGGATAATGAAGTATCCCTACATCAATTTCAGGAGGATGCTATATTTTAGATATAAACTTATCCAAGAGAACATCATTATTTATTCACTATACATTAGAATAAATTATGCTAATATCTATGAGCCACACAAGTTGTGAACTTCCTTAATACTTTCATTATGTCTCCTTTCACACCATATGCCACTTTTCACTTTGTTAAGTACTAATCGATAGTCCCATTTTGTTAATAGTCTCTTCCAACCTTTTTTGTTTGGAAATCATGGAACTTTTAAAAATTTCTCTAATATCTAGATATTTGTTAGCATTGAATCCAAAATCAACTAAAAAAGGAGAACTTGAACATAATTGTCCCTAAACATAGCCTCATAACCTATTGGTCTAGGGTTTGTATTCTAACACGCATAGAAATCATATTTTATAGTAAGATCACTTTTAAGTTTGCATTTCATATGCTATCTAACTCTCTTACACATAATGTGTCCATTATTAGGTATGTGTACAACTTTGATCAAGATGGAACTCTAATTAGATGGAAGTAAGGAGGATTTGATTGTCTTCCATTTATGCTAAATCATTAATACACATAGTATTTTTTATCACTTCCCTCCCTAATAGCCACACATGTGATATTTAAACCTTGAAAAATCATCCTCTTCATTTCTAGCTATAAGTTACAATAAATTTTTGACTGTCCCAATCTATAGATTAGGGAATCATATAAATATTTTTTAAATCCATTCCATCTCTATATATACTCTTTTATAATTCTTGGTTAAACATAATATACATAAAAAAACGTCTAAAAATAGACCCCATACCTCTCATGGGATGGATAAATGTAGCAAAATATGATAAAATGTCATATTATCATTCTAGCATTAAAATAAGAATGGATGGTCTTTGGCATTCCCTAATTATCTAATCAAATGTAAGAATATTATGATGGGTGTTATTCCAAATAAATATATTCACACTTGAAATTTTTTAAGAGCTCAAAACAAATTATTATGGAACTATATTCTCCCCTTCATCTCTAAAACCAATTCATAAGCATACGTGATAGAAACAAAACTTGAGGGTTGAGAATCCAAAATTAGGGAGTCTTTCTTGCACATTGGTAAGATCAAGGTTAGTTAAATATCCTAGATTAATTTTTTTTTTCCTTGATTAAAATCCACCACTACTAATGTGAATCAAACCTCATTTTCCTATTCCCTTCATCAATCAAATATTCATTAGATTTTGTACCTCATCTCCCACGAATAGAATATGTAAGCACTTTCAAATAATGGTCAACATAAAGAAGATATGACCTTATCCATGTATCATCCCAAATTTTTATATAATCCCCCTTACACAAAGACCACCTTAAATATGGTAGTATAGATTTCCTACAAGTTTTTACTAGATTTTGAATGGTAAAATCCCTAGGTAAATCTAATGGAGTGAAAGGTCTTAGAATAGACTATGAGTCTTAGTATTTTTTTATATAATAAAACTACTTCATAGATGGTTTTTTTTTCCACATACATCATCTAACACAGTTTGGAACTGAAGGCCTTGTTCATCCTATCAAATCTTATGAGCCTATGATGACCCCAAAATTTCCATAGATAATTACTATCCCATGAGACTAGTTGAATATTATTTTTCTCCTTCAATCCATTTAAATAGAAGTTCCTCTAAAGATTAATCATCCCATCTTAAACATTCCTTTGAATATATAACATTGACATTAAATAACTTGAAATCACTTGCATGGTGGCCTCTATAAGGATAACTTTCTTAGCCAATGATAGGCATCACTTTCTAAGTGATCAAATTTTCCTATGTTCTTTTCACTACTAACTTTCACTTTTCCACTAGGCATCTCCCCAAAAATAAAAGAACTAAAAAATAGATAAAAGGGAGGGAAGACTCTTCAAAGCCTACTTTTTTCGTTATAAACCTTTTACTAACATCTCCCATTTTAATAAATAAAAATATCAATTTGAATGAGTTAACCAACTGGCTAGTTTCTTTTTCATACCTATTAAGGATGGTCTTAAAATCCAAATCTTTGGCTACCCTCAGTTATTTTGTTAAAAAAGTGTCATGAATAAATTACATGTCAAAAAATTCTTTGAAATTTTATATTATAAGAACCTATTTAATAATTCATATAGATACTACATCATTAGTGTCTCTTCCTAATACTTCCGTCATATTTATATAAATATATAGAGAAAATGGGTTACCTTATCCAAGGTCTTTAGATGAGCTAAAAAATCTAGATGGGAATGCATTAACCAACACAAAGATGGAGGGGGAAAATATACAACTCCATACTCACTTCCTCCATTCTCCTTCAAACCCAAATTTATACAAAACCATGTCCAAAAAATTTTAACACACCTTGTCATATTCTTTAACCATGTCATGTTTTATTATCATACCTTTTCATTTTCCATGTTGAAAAGAATTCATGGTCTCATGGGAAATGATGATCCCATCTAAGATTTGATCTCCATGTACAAATCCACCTTTCTCATTTGATATAATTTGACATAGACAAGGAATTAACCTATTTTACATGACTTTATTGACCCCCTTTTACACAACAT
>JARHVA010001515.1:1617500-1627500 GCA_037957365.1 Torreya grandis
AAAATCGGCTGATGTCGGTCATCTCTAAACAGACATCAACTAACATCGGTCACCTGTGCAGTTCCAAAGCTATCAATTTCATGAATAGTTTGTTAACGAACCAGTTATTTGCATGTTAAAGGCTAATTTTAGTCTTAGAGCTGCAGTTCTAATTATTGTAATTAGATGTCTAATTATTGTTTTCATGGGATCTATATAATAGACTCATGGGCTGTATTGTAAAGTGTGCTAGATAGAGAGAGCAAGGTTGGCTCCTCATAGTGCGATAGTGCCAAGTGTGTATGATTAGGTAGATCTGTGAGAGAGCAAGATCTGGTAGAAGATCCACAGGGGTGCTAGTTTGGAGAATCATAAGGACATAGTGAGACAAGGACAAGGGTTCTTCATGTGTGTAAGATCTCGATCGACAGGTGTGCAAGGCCAGGATGATCTGCGGTATAGAAAGATCAGGTGAGATCTACATGTGTAAGTAAGATCCAGGGTTTGTAGGTTATTACAAGATTAAGGAGATCTACTTGGAGTACATTGCGTACTCGGTTGTACTAGAAGTATTGATACCGACTGGTTAGAGGTGAACAATAACTCTGTGTTTGAGTTGTTTGTTTTGATCGTAATGGAGAGAAGAGAACTCTTGAGGGAAGATTATTGGTATGCCCAAGAAGTAGATGAAAGAGTGTGAACTCTTTATTATAATTTCCTTTTGGAAGAGTATTAATACAATTGGGTATTGTCTCTCATATTTTGTGTTATTTCTGAATTTCTAGTTACCTGTTACTTTTGGTTAAATTTCGTGTTTAGTTGCATATACAAAGGTAATCAACTATGCTCTTCAAGAGCAGGGGGTCCTGACAAATTGGTATCAGAGCTAGGATCAACTAACAGGTGGTCAGAGCTTGTTAAGTGTTTGTTGATTACAGGTCACTCTCAAGGGTTTCTGATTGAGTGGGAGTATAGCAATGGCAGAAGAAAGTATGGAGGAATTCAAAATCAAGAATGATCAATTACGGAGTTATGGAAAGAAAGAGCAGGTAAAGAAAGATTGTTGGTCGGTAGAAGATCAGCATAAAGGAAATAAAGAAGCATGTGTTGCAGGTATTATTGCACTAGTTGTTCTTTTATGTTCCTTGGATAAAGTAGAATCTTGGTTTATAGATTTTGTTGCCTCTTTCCATGCAGTCCCAAATAGATTATTTTTTCATGTTAAGGTCTATGGAGACTTTGGAAAGATTTATTTAGGGGTTGGTGAGCCTTGTCAAAGTTTTGGCAAAGGGGAAGTGTGACTGAAATTGTAGACGGCCAACACATGGGTGTTGAAGGATGTCATGCAGGTCCCAGTCTTGAAGATGAGGCTAATTTATTTAGGAAAGTTGGGTGATGAGAGATGCACAATAACTCTCACAGCAGATGCACTTGAATTAACATGTGGTAAGAAAGTAGGTACTCTTTATCTATCTTCTTATATTACTGATTCTTCTTCTATGGCAAATATGTGGCTTTGTAGGCTTGGCTACATGAGCAAAAGGGAGATGCATGTTCTTAAGAGAAAGACAAATGACTTTGACAAACTTAAGAACTAGAAAGCCTTGGTGTTTATGGAGGAGATGATGGACAGTGATCAGCAGAAGGGACTAAATAACTCTAAGCAAGGTAGTTTGGACAGGGTTTTGATCCAAGGTGAGCTCACGGGTAAAAAGTCATCACTCACAGGAAAACACAAGTATCGATGTCGGTCAGGGATAACTGACATTGAATAGGTAGGCACCGATGTCGGTCATGTGCAGATAGGCAAAGTCGGTGGTGTTAGGCAGGTGGCAATCGATGTCGGTCAGAGAACCAGCATCGATGACAAGGTGGACACTGATGTCGGCCAAGGAACCAGCATTGATAGTTAGGTTAGTCGCATGGAACCAACATCAGATGGATGCAGACTAGGTGGTGACCGACATCAGTCATTGGAACAGATTTTGGGTAGACAGCAAGCTATCAAGGAGTTTCAAATGCTCATATGGAGGACTAAAAGGGTAAGTAAGCCTCAAATTCATTATTCCCCTTCTTTATACTTGTTGCTCACTATAGAGTAGGGAGGATCTAGGAAATAGTGGGAGCATGGCATGATGAGGAATTTGATTCCTAGGATGCAGAACCAAATGAGATATTTGGTAGAGTTACCAGCTGGGATGAAAGCACTAAGAGATGAATGTATTCTTTGGTTAAAGAAGAGAGAGGATGGACACATGAGATGGAAGGCCAGGTCATATGGTCTTGAGGAAGATACAGGACAGTGGTACATGTTTGACAGGTGTATGACAAAGCACGAATTTAGTCAGTGTCATTGTAACCATTGTGTTTTCTTTACCAGGTTGGATGATGATTTCAACATTATCCTATTATTGTATGTAGTGGGGTCACACATGCAAGGTTTTATTGAGCTAAAGGTAAATTTAGTTCAGTGGTATGCCATGAAGAATTTGGGAGTAGCGAAATTCTTTGGCATGAGTTTTTCTAGAGACATGGAAGGTCACAGGTTGATTTTGTCTCCAGATGATTGTGGGAATAAGGTAGTGGCGAGGTTCAAGATGTGAGATGCAGAACCAATTTGCACACCTATGGATGGACAGTTCACAGAATAGGCTCCCAATTCACATGATGAGGTTAAGTACATGTGTACTAGACCTGTTGTTGCCCCAGTAGCGGGTGTTGTCAGCAAGTTCATAGTCAATCTAGGAAAAAAGCACTGGAGAGCACTTTAGTGGGTTCTCAGGTATCTGAGAGGGACCAACAGCAGGTTAACATGCTATGCAGGGTCATGGACTTCTCTACATGGGTATGTAGGTTTCGATGTGGTAGGTTACTCGGATGACATGCAGTGCACCATAAAATGTGTGGTGGTTGGTCTTCAGGATTGATCTTGAAGAGGGATACAAGCTAATAAATAAATTAGATGATGTACATGTACAAGTGCAGCTGTTTATCTCTAAGTGGGAGATTGTTAGGTTGTGGAGCTAAAAGCTTCACTAGGATGCAAACAGGGGGAGTTGTTGAGTGTCACAGTCACCGGCGTCTGTCAGGCCAATCGACGTCAGTCAGGGGTGAATAGGAAGCTACCAACATCGTTCAGAATCAGCTGATGTCGGTCATCTCCAGATAGACAATGATCGACATCAGTCGCTTGTGCAGTTTTGAAACTGTTAGTTTCATGAATAGTTTGTTAACAAACTAGTTGTTTGCATGTTAAAGGCTAATTTTAGTCTTGGAGTTATGGTTCTAATTATTGTAATTAGATGTCTAATTATTGTTTTCATGGGATCTATATAATAGACTCATTGGCTATATTGTAAACTGTGCTAGATAGAGAGAGCAAGGTTAGCTCCTTCAGAGGGAAGAGAGAGAGGTTGGCTCCTCATAGTGCCATAGTGCCTAGTGTGTATGATCAAGTATATCTACAGGAGAGAAAGATCTGGTAGAAGATCCATAGGGGTGCTAGTTTGGAGAATCATAAGGACTTGGTGAGGCAAGGACATGGGTTCTTCATGTGTGTAAGATCTCAGTCGGTAGGTGTGCAAGACCAGGTTGATCTATGGTATAGCAAGATCAGGTGAGATCTACATGTGTAAGTAAGATCTAGGATTTACAGGTTATTTCAAGATCAAGGAGATCTACTTGGAGTATGTTGCATACTCAGTTGTACTGGCAGTATTGATACTGACTAGTTGGAGGTGAACAACAACTCTATGTTTGAGTTGTTTGTTGTGACCGTAATTGAGAGAAGAGAACTCTTGAGGGAAGATTACTAGTATGCCCACGAAGTGGATGAAAGAGTCTGATCTCTTTATTGTAATTTCCTTTTGGAAGAGTATTAATACAATTGGGTATTGTCTCTCATATTCTATGTTATTTCTAAATTTCTAGTTACTTGTTACTTTTGGTTAAATTCCATGTTTAGTTGCTTATACAAAGGTAATCAACTGTGCTCTTCAAGAGCAGGGGGTCCTGAAAGTAAAATAGTGTTTTCCATAATTGCATTTGTATTTTCCATGATACATTAATCAAAAATATAATTCAAAATAGCTTACATTTAAAACTTCATATTATTTCACAATAAAAACAAATAACCTTTTCCAAATGATTCACATTTATAAGATGTGTAATTAATTTTTTAAACCAACCATTTATTAATACATAGTCACTACAATATTTTTTCGTAAATGAATGGGAGATCACTTTCTCTTATTTAATTATCTTGTTTTTTGAGATTCCTCGTCTAACAATTATTTATATAATAAGAGTTTTAAACTGTTTTATAAATAAAAATAACAAACAATGATAATTTATGTAAATAATACATATTTTTATTTCTACTCTTTTATTTAAACTATTAAGAAAATAAATTATTATAAAAAATAATTTTTATTTGATTAATAAATAATTTAATGTAATAATCAATTAAAATTAAAAAAAATACAAAAGAAACCAAAACTCATGATAATTCATTGAAATTAGGATTATAAGGTTATATTATACAAAATCATATCCCAAATTGAATTGATTACTCGAGTAAGTTAGTAAGGAGTTTTTCATGGCATTGAAGTGCACATATCATTAAATCACATACTTCACTAATTTAACTAGACACTTAGTATGATAACCAAGGCCTGATTAATGCTTATTAGATTAAAATTGATTTTCAAGGACCAATTAACCTCACTTTCATGCCTAATTGAACTAGTTATTCAATGGAGTCAATAATCCATTTGACTGGAGTTAGTTGTGTCCCAATTTGAGCTACCTAGTTTCAATCAATTTTTAGGTATTAAATTAGTTAAAATTATATATTTTTATTAAACCATGCACTTAAATGATTTAATTATATGTGTAGATAGGGATAACTAAGACCCAACACATCTTGATTGGTTACAATCAGGTTTTCAAGGATTGATTAATATGAAATGCATGCTCAATTCAACTAATTTATTTAATGATTGAATATGGAATCTTATTAGAGTTAATTAAGTCCCAATTCAATCTAATTAGTTTTTATTAGGTTTAAGGTGTTCTATTATCCCTAAATATGAAAATTATTCATCCAAATACTTGATTGATTATAGTATACGATGGTATAGTTATGGATAACGAAGGGATAACTTACATTAGATTATTGCAATTGGGTTTTCAAGGATCACATAGCTTGATTTTAATTCCTAATTGAAAAAATTACTTAAAT
Organism: Torreya grandis; assembly: GCA_037957365.1. NCBI lineage: Eukaryota > Viridiplantae > Streptophyta > Pinopsida > Cupressales > Taxaceae > Torreya > Torreya grandis. Next base: position 1,622,722 of record JARHVA010001515.1, read on the forward strand.
AAATAAAAAAACATGAAATTACAGTTATTGAAGATCTAATTTAAACAACTTAGTTTCACTCAATTTAAGGAGTTTTATTAGCCCCTAGTATGCAATGATTAAACTATATACTCAACTAATTTAATTAGATTTATCGCTAAGGATAACTAAGGGCTAATTGAAGATAAGTTACAATCAAATTTACATAGATTGACTAACCCCAATAGTATGTTCAAATGAAACATATATTAAATTAATTTAATAAGACATGCAATTAGGATTAATCAATTTCCAATTCAATCTACTTGGTTTCAATTAGGTCAATTTTTTTTAATTAGCCAAAATTAGTTATATGAATGAAATAGATAATAAGATGATTTAATTAAAGGCATAGTTGGGGATAACCAAGGCCTAAATCACACTAAATTTTTAGAGGTTTCTTTTATAGGATGCAATAACCCCACATGATAAAAACACCCAATAGTTTTTTTAGTGTGATTACAAATCATCCTCCCTAAGGGTTTCTTGATTAATCCTAACAACCCATGTGCATAGATAAACTACTCCAACTAGCACATTCAAAATAATAACAGTATAAATAATTTTCTATTTTCATAATTGATGTTATCACTTTTAAAGTATACAATATTTCCAATTTAATTTTAACATATAACTCATACACACTCTTTCATAATACATCAATTTTATCAATATTAGAGTATACAATATTTCACAAATGAAATGTCTAAGCATAGGTAAATCAATATTTCTCTTCCATTAAATCAACAATAAAATTTGATATTGATATCTATTTTTGTACTTATCCCATAATTACATCAATGCTTATAGTTTAAAATTTTATATATTTTAAAACAACATACAAATATATTTAAATCATCTATCATTGATAGACATAAACAAAATATTTAGTCCTCTGAATACAAATGCCAAATAATTAAGAGATCATCATTGAAACCGATAATTGTACAATATATTTGAGAGTATCATCAAAGTACTAAAAATATAACCATAGAACCTTTTGTATCCCCTACACAACTCTAGTCCACTAGGAGTGGCCCTACCCTTAATGAGAAAGGTAGATTCAAAATTTATAGGAACAAAGAGAATAATGTGTATACAAGTAATACTAGTCCTAGATCCACACAACAAATACATGTCTAGATAATGAGAATAAATAAGAGAGAACACATTCCTAGTATATAGTAATTATATATGTTTATGTGCATAAGACATAGAAAGTCAATGAGTCCACCTCATTAACCAAACTCAATAATCTTTTCCAAATTACACTTTTTATGTGAAACTAGTGGATTTGCAAAAACCACATAGTATTTATGTTCCTAAATCCATAACATAAAATATAAGGTGTACCCAACCTAACTATCGTAATAGTAGTACAACAATACTATGGTTTCTAGAAAATGAACACATCTCAACATGTGAACAATCTCTAAAAAGTGAGCAAGGCATAAAATAATGTATAGATGTCACATACCAACCATAATGAAAGATAACAATCTTTTACATCATCAAGGATTTATAGTAACCATGAAATCATTCTAAAAATAATTAAGGTTTCAATTCAACTAAGGAAAAAACACATAATTGTTTCAGATACAATATAAGCCTCAAATAAAATTTCTCAAAATGGTTTAAGATAATAAACCAAGTAGAAAGGACAACATCTCTAAATCCAACAAGATTGAAAGTTCATTACTTCAAAAAACTTATAATTCCCACTAAGGGTATAATCATAAAAATGGGATTCCCTAAAGGTTACTAGTTTCACATTTGCAAGGTTTCAAATAGGAATAACAAAGTGACACATACACTTGATATCAACCTCTTTCAGGAATGATTGGCTTACAAGTTTTATAAGTTGGTCCAAAAGGTTTCTAGTATGCATTTAAGGTGAAAACGTAATCCTATCCGGCCCCTTATGATTCAAACGAATTTATTTTTTCTTGATATTTATTTCATGTTTGATTCATCATCTCATATTTCATAAGAATTTTGTGGGTTATATTTCAAAATTCATTATAGTTCCTAGTACGTATTTCCTTCATGATTCATTAATTTAAATAATATCATAGTTCACTAGGCCATATTAGCCCATGGTTTCATATTTCACATCATATTGAATCACTTCATATATTTTATAATGAAACTATATCATTCCTTTTATAACACCACTCTATTGATCCATCCAATTTTATAGCACAATTATATCCATCATAGTCTATGTTTATTGACTCAATCTAATAGTATATATGACGATTGTGAACCTCTAATGATTATAAATCTGAAGCATCAGACCACTACTCACCAATTTATGCTTATTTTTTAAGGTTGATATTTAACTTAAGGATGACTAACAAAGTATAGCTCACTGCTAACTATAATGAATATACCATTGAGCATGAACTACAATTTATAAAGTATAGCCCTATAAAGAGTTTAAGTCCTTGAAAGGGAAGTACACAACTAAGTTTTACTTTCAAACTTAACATATTTTATATTACCCATTACATAGTTGATCAAATAATATATGTTATCATAAATGGAGAATCAATTCTGTGATGGTGATGATAATAACATATAACTATAAACATAAAAACTTATGTCATAATCCATAGTCTTTAATAACATATAAATTTATTATAAATTTTCCTTACATGTTTACTTAGATGACATTTTATTTAAAATTAATGAAAGTATAAATAAATTAGAGAAAAATTATCATTAACCTAATTCAAGATATGTTTTGTAGAAAATAAAAGACATTTGAAGTTCTCATATTACAATATAGAACTCAATAGACTATTACATTAGAAGGTAATCTTCCTCCGTTATTAAATTTAAATACTATCCCATCACTATTTTAAAATATTATGATCTTAACTACATTTATTTCTTCTTTCAAGGATTTGATTGCTACCAAATAAAGGACATCCCACTCCAAAAAATCACTCAAAAATTCAATATGTATGATGACTAGAATTTCATTATATGTGTGATTGTGATTACGTTGACATTCAATTTTATTATGGGCATACAATGAAAAAAAAAAAACTTTATATTTTATCATAGAAATATAATTTTAATTATAAATAAGGGACATGTAGTAGCTAGTTCTTGTTATATTTCTTAAGATGCAATTATGTGGAAGTGCCTAAGGTGGTGTAAGGTTTTTTATCTGAAATTTATTCAATAATAGGGAATATTTATAATATAATAAAAAATTAATTAATTTCATATAGTAATTGGAACATAAAAATGTGAATGTTTTAAGCAAAGTACAAGAAGATTCATGGTGAGACATTAGCCCCTATTGCTTACAAGAATGTTTAGAGTAAAAAATATTTGGGAATTATTTATTTGTATAAAAAATAGTTTTCATTTGTAAATATTATGACATTTGGTAGTGTTTTTTTGGTTGGAAAACCCAGAGAATGCTTTCCCTCAAGCTTGAACTTTGCAGAGATCTTAATTATGTCGCCATTATTGTTTTGATGTGTAGTAGTTAGTTTTTGTGATAATTTTTAAAATATATTTATGTGAACTACATGATCTATCATATTAGTTATTTTTAGTGTAAATTATTTCAAGGAATAAAAACATATACATGTGCTTCATTTTACACATATGTGCTTAATAGGAGAAATGTTTCTTATCTGGCTCTATGGTCGCTATTTTAAATAGAATGTGTGATTACGTTATCCAACATTATTAGTATTTATTCATAACTTGTAAATTATAAAATTTAATCACCATAAATAATAATATGTGTAACTCATACAAGTGGTTTGGACTTGATAAATCTTAATTATATTCATATTTATCAATTGCAATTCTTCATTGAAGATATGCCAAAGAAAGATGATTTGGGAATAATCTCTAAGGATGTTATCATTTGTGAAATAAGACTATTCAAGATTGATAATGGAGTCCACCACACCAATAAGGGAAAATAAAAGTAGCCAAGAAAGCCCTTACAATCATTTGTAATGTGGCCATAAAAATTATAAGCATATTTTAGTATAAGATCTAATGGCAATGATTTTGTTGGTTCAATAAATCAATAAATTATTTCCCTCAATATTAAACATCACGAAGTTCACAACTCTATGGCTATTGACATATAGTGGGTCTGTGGTGGCTATCTTAGCCAGACTATGTGGCTATGTTGTCCAACATTGGTAATATATATTTTTAATCCATAAATTATAAATTGTAATGCCTTCCAAAAGGAAAGGCATGTAGCTAATAAAAGTGGTATGGAATCTATAACTCTTAACTATAATCATATTTAATAAATTTATATTATTCAATGAATCTATTCCTTTCATAATTGTTGAAAAGTATTTTTGTGAACTACATGAGCTTGTATGGTATTTATAATTAATGCAAATTATGTATAGATTAAAAATCATAATAGAATAAAATAGTGAATGGGTACATCTTATTAATTCAAATAAGGAAATTTGAGATTTTTAATAGAATTATAATAAGATAGAGACCAATTAGAATAAAAAATTTAAAATGTAAACTATATGGAAGTTTGAATTTAAACGGGTAAAGGAAAGTGCAGAGTTCTTTATTTATGGAGAACTATCTCAGAACGAGTTAAATATGATTTTGTTAAAATAACATTATATTAGAAAGTTAGGATATTTACGATTGAAAATGTTCATTCTACATATTATAAAAGGTGGTCGCAATAAAATATAGATATGAATTCATATAAATATTCATGGTGAATGTATGTATAGGAGGCCC
>JARHVA010001515.1:1630000-1647500 GCA_037957365.1 Torreya grandis
CAAGTAAATATTGATCAATACTATGAAAATTTAGATAACTATGTGGAGAATCATACCATGGGTAAAGACAAGACTTTACTAACAAAATCCAAAGAAAAAATTAGAGGAAAATGAAGTTTTTTTAGGTAAAAATGATTATTATAATAAAAAGTAGTAAATATCTATGTACAAACAATTTAAGTAATATATAATTATCTTTGGTGTAGGTATAATTCATTTTGTCCTCTGCATCTCAATGGATTGAAAATATACACAGATGTTGAGAAAAGGGGTTATCAATATGAATAAAAAATAGATGGTGATTGTGATGACACTCATAATCATTATGTATAGCAATTAGAACATGACAATGTAGATGGAAAACTAGTTCTTTCAAAATATGTCATCAAATATATTGCAAAGTATGTTGCAAAAACGTTTGATGAAACTTGAAAAGAATTTAAATGCTAATGAACATACTACAAAAGTGTAAAGATGCATGTTAAGTAAAAATAAATTCAAAATACATATAGGGGAAACTGATACATGTCGCATGTTACTATACATTTCTTTAAATAAACACAATAGAATATTTGTATCATTGAATATTGGGTGTAAAGTTTTTAAGCTAATAATAACAAAGAATAATGAAATTGAATGATAAAGAAAATAAATAGTCGATAAATACATTTATAGACATCAGATAAGGAAAAACTTAACACTCATTTATGTTACTGGATTTTGGTTCTACAATCCTAAAATTTTAAAAGGAGAAATGTGAAAATTAAGAAAATCAATGGGTATTATGAATATATGTCCAATATTTTGAAGCATCCCTAAATGAGGTAGTCAACAATCTCTGGAATTCTATTACTACACATTATTATTATGAAAACTATTTTGTGATATAGAGAGAGAGATTTACCTTTAAAATGATAAAAATATCACAAATTGATGTAAATTTTAATATAATATTTGGCATGCAAAAATTATTATTTCAATAAATAATGAGATTAAACAAGAAATAAAAGATGAATAGGAGGATACTATCCAAAAAAAATACCATTGAACAAAATTGGAGGATTATAGTAGGCCTACACGAATGACAATTTTCTGCATGTTTTTTAGATTGACATGTTGGATGAGATCTTGATAGACAAGCAATTTAGAATATAGAGTACCTTGATCAATAATAAATGAATAAATATCTCAAATTTATAAACATGAAAAAAATTCCTCTAATTTTTGTTATGAAAGCCTCTATAATTTATAAATATATATATATATATATATATATATATATATATATATATATACATATATATTAAAAAACATTAAAATAAATGACAAACCACATCTCCATTGTAAACAATAATGTAAGTAATGAAATGATATGTGAGGGGATTAAACAAGCACTTCAAGAGAGAGCACAAACCAGAGTGTAGCCATTCCGTCTACTACTTTCTGCAACTGAAAGTTGAATGATGGGATTCAACACTACTGCTATCTTTCTCTAGTTTGAAAAACCAGAACGTAGCGTATGTATTAAATACTTTGAAAATGCGATGCTAGATTTGAAAATTCCTTAAGCATCTCAACTGCTCATCTTACAACTCTCCCTTTGTTACATATAGTTATATATTAAATATTTGAAGAGTCCTCACTTTTAAGCTCTTTATCTCAATTTTTAAAACATAATATAATGTATGACATTTTACCCTTGAATTCCCATAATTATACATTGTGGTTAGCTTTGCCTTTCCCCTTTTCCCTTCATGGTAATTTTTGGTAAACTCCATAGAAAAGACACATGAATACAAAAATGAAGTGACAAAACCTGTTAAAATACAACAAATCTTGAAACCTTATTGTTTCATAGTCTTTATCCTCTACCAAATGATAAAGTGAGATGTTTTATAAGTTGGGTTTGTATGCAAACTCATTTTACTATGTTAGCAAATTCATATTCTCTTGAATTTAAATCAAAATACATTATAGGATTACGTCTTTCTCATCTTACATATTCTTTATATGTTTTCTTGAAGGCTTGGATATCATAATTATGAAAACATATTTTATCTCAACTAGTATTTTTTAACTTGTAGATTAACAATTCATAAGAATTATGAGGTTTTCAAGATTCATACCCTATCTGGCATGGGCTTTATATATAGATTTCACAAAAGAAGAAAAATAAATAATATACTTTAATTCATTGTAATTCAATCAAATTTCTAACAGGTATAAAATTATAATAATGTCAAATTTCATGATCTTTGGCTACATGTCCTTTTGAAAACTAGTAATATTGCAGAGTCAAAGATAAAAGCACTAACCAGATCTTTAGTAAGAGGCTTGATGTATGGTTAGTTTGTTCAAACATATAAATTCCATTACTTACATTTATTATAGGCAAACATTGAAGTCAGACAAAAAAATATGCCCCCTTTATATACAATCATCTCATTCTTAATTTTAGTTTCATTAAATTTAAAATTATTAACTATTGTTTCAAGACAAAGGCATTGAGAAGGGTGCAAACTTGGGCAACACTGAGATGTGAAAAAATGAAGCTCTTATGTACACATAATACAACAATTTTTAGATTTAATACATTCATATGAGTTAGTTTTTGGGTTTCATAAAACATAATATATGACAACCTTAATGTCCACTTATAAATTACAAAGATTTTCTTTTCCAAGGAAGGAGGCTTGCTATCCATGTTCCTTCCTAACCCAAAAAAGAGTATACTCCATTTCAGATCTATCACTGACTAGAATGGAAAAAAATTCTGAATCTAACAGGCTAGGTGACCTGAGCCCATAAAATAACCAAATAAACTACAATATAAGTATGTTGAAATGGAACCATCTGCACTAAAGTAGTTTCATGATCGCTGACCGAGAAAGAAATTATCTTAACCAGATGAACCTGCCTGTGAACAAATGAAAAAATGAATATTTCCAAAATATATAATAATAAGTGATGAATCTCTCTTGTCAACATATAATAATTGTGAAACTGCTACAATAGATAGATGGAAGGCCCAAAAAAATGAAAAATATGTTAAAAAGTTAAAATAAATTTCCTTTCAAAACTATGCTAAGGCTGAAAAGAAAATTTAAAAATGTTGAGTTTGCCTTTCAAATCTGTTCTTGGAAGATATCCTTCATACTATCTAATTCTTCATCCAAGGAAACAAAAACTTCAGAATAATATCAATTTTCTTCAAGTATTTATTCCTCCAGCACATTCTTATTATGTTGAATGTTAGTGTGACTCCAAAACCTGGTCCATATGATAATCTCAGTGCTATCTCATACCATGCAATTTTGGCTCTTTTCTTTTCTAGTTGAAACAGGTGGAGCGGGAGAAAATTGTGGCCAAGATCAATTCTTCAGTAGGGGACATCCCCATAAATTTGGGTTCTTTGAGTATGATTGTTCTCCAAATGTGTCGGCTATATGTCATCTTTGTGGTCTACTATCTGATAGGAGGTTGTTCGACAAGTTTATAAAACCCAAAGCATCTAGGCATTCAAGATCTGCAGGGATTTTTATTTAAAACTTATTTGAAGAAAGGTCCAGTGCCTTCATCTGACTCACTCCTCCCAAGCTATTTGGAATAGTCCAGTTGAAATTGTTCATGGAGAGATTGAGAAATCTCAACCTTATAAATTTTCCAAAATTAGTATGAACTTCTCCCTCCAATTCATTGTTTGAGAGGTCCATGGATTCAGGGTGGAAAGAATATATGTGTAACTAAAATCTATTCCTTTGGGTGCCATGTCGAATTTAGATTGATAGTATGACCCAGAACCATATTGGTAATTGAATAACACAATACAATCTTCCCTTTCTATGGCCATTCTTTACAAACATAAAATGGTGATTGGAATGAAAGGAGAAAAATGATTGGAAGAAAGAAGCAAGATCTAGAGGTTCATTAGTTGTCCAATTTCTGTAGGAATGCTACCTCTAATGTTGTTCTCCTCCATCAATAGCAGTCTTAGATTTGAAAGATTCATGATTAGTACATGGCCTTCAAATGCATTTTTCCCAATATCGAGAACTTGTAAGTTCGAACAATTTCCTATTGAAAAAGGGAATAATCCTTTCAATTTATTTCTTCAAACAATTAATGATTAGAGTTGTCTGAGCTTTTCTAACTCATATGGTAACCCTCCCATCAGATAATTATTTCCTAAATTTAAGACTTGAAGCTGGGAGCAATTGGCCATGTTTTAAGTGATGATTCCTGTCAAATTGTTATGTGCTACATTTAATAGCTGAAGATAAGATGAACTACCCAAGCTTGGAGATTTTTTTCCACTAAATAAATTGTCATTGAGCGATAATGTTGTTATAACAGGAGACCACATTGATGATATGAGTCTAGTCAATGAATTTCTATACATGTCTAAGAGTGATAGTTGCATCCATGTCAAATTATTTGAAAATAGACTACCCTGCAAATTATTTCCTGAAAGATTTAGTCTTTGTGAGAAAGGAATTGTATCCAATAGCCAAGAGGTAATTTCTCCTACAAGACTGTTGTTAACTGATTCCAATGTGGCAAGTGAGGATTGTGTTGAAATCCAAGGTGGAAGTTGGCCGTCAATTCTACACGATATCAAACTTAAGTCTTATAACTGGAAGGATGGTATCCAAGCTGTACAAATATTTAGTAAACAATTGGATAGATGCAAATACATTAGTTTTGTAAGGGTACAAAAGGATGTTTCTGAAATTGACTGGTGGTGGTTTAGTGAGAGGGATAGAAAACTTATCAAAGGTGGAAGTGACGATGAAAGTGACGATGAAGAAAAGGTCTCATTGAATGCATTCTGATAAGCTAAGAGCTGAGTGAGAGAGGAAAGGTGGTCAAATTAGAAGGGGATACTTCCATTCAATTTATTGTGATTAAGAAATAGTTCTTTCAAAGAAGAGAGGCTGCTGAGAGAAGGTAGTATGCTTCCAATTAACTGTTTACTGGCAATGTCAAGAGATTGGAGGTAAGAAAGATTACTCAGAGAAGTTCGTATGCTTCCACTGAGTTGGTTGTTACTAAGTTTAAGGTAGGTTAAAGAAGAAAGATTACTCAAAAAAGCTGGCATGCTTCCAATGAGTTGGTTGTTACCAAGATTAATGAGAGATAATGAAGAAAGATGACTCAGAGAAGCTGGTATGCTTCAACTGAGTTGGTTTTAACAAACGGAGAGGAATGTCAAAGATGAAATATTACCCAAACAAGAAGGTATTCCTTTGAAATAATTTCCTTCAAGATCGAGATGCGTAAGGCTAGTGAGCTGGTAAATGCTAGAGGGAATTATGTCACTCAATCCATTGGAATATAAATCAAGAGACTGAAGATAAGAAAGATTTGGGAAATAGAGAGGAAGCGTACCTGTAGCTCCTTGCAATGTCAAGTGTTAGAGAAAATGAAGACTGCACAACCTTTCAGGTATCACATCACCTCGAAGGCTATCAAAGCAGAGATTAATCTCGATTACATGGTTGGTAGGATTATCAAAGGATATGCCAAACAAAGGGGTGCAACAGTCGTTTCCCTTCAGCCATGATCTCACATCTGAGGAGCCATTGACAGTTGTTTTGAAGAGAAGAAGAGCTTGGGCTTTATGGGGATGACATTTGTTGGATAATCCCTGGCTTGAATTGGTGAAAAGGATAACAAACAGTACTACAAAAATAATAAGAGAGAGGTTAGGAGGAGCCAATGTAGAGACATAACAAACAGTGAACACTACAAAAATAAAGTGGGGAAGATGTTTGATGCAGGCTAACCAAGGCAAGGCATATATAGAGCGAGAAAAGATGCATAATTATAGTGGTACTGGTGGGACCTACACAGGGGTGATTGTCCATGGAAGCAAATTGACGGCTTTAAATTTGAACGCAATTAACGGCTTTGAAATTTTCAATTTACTTTGATACGTTCATAGTTTGTTCTTAGTGTTTCATATATATTTTTGGTACCCGTCACTTGGTGAGATAAAATATTTTTAATTCTTTGTCTATAAAGATTGTCTTTTTTTACTCGTAATTTAGTATATATAACTATGAGATAAAATATTATTAATTCCTTATCGGTAAAGATTTCCTTTTTATTTAAAACCCATTATTATTCAAAAGAGTTAGCGATCCCGAAATTAAATTTTATAGGTAAACATGATTAATTTGAAATTCTAGTTTCATATAATTTATTTGAAGACATTTCTAAAAATTTTGTTAGGTATTTATTATTTGTTAATTTATATAATTTTATGTTTTTTTTTAAAATTATATATTTAAATTAAATATTATTTGTATATTTTGTTGTTTGTCATTGTGTTTTTTTCTTTTTATTTTTTTCTTTTCTCATGTTTTTATGTTTATGTTGTGGTCCATTAAAAATGTTGTGAGTACATTTTTAAGGTGATATATGGTCCTAATTAATTAGAGGTCTCCCATGGTTTATAATCCTATTTTATTCACATTTTTGTTCTTTCAATATCATTGTGGGTATCAATAGGTTCTTAATTTTAATTAAATCTTCTATAAAGACATATGTATCCTACTGCATTTAAGAACTTAACAAAATGAATAAAAATTAATTAAAAGCTTGAGAATTCTAATATTAATTATTTTAGAGAAATAAAACAATCATTAAAGTATTCATCAAAGCATTAAATTTCATATTAGTGACACATTGTATTGTGCTAATTTTTCTTTGTTGATGAATTAATACAAGTATTAGAGTGTTATTTTCCATATTACACGTTGTCTAAAGACCTAATAAAAATAAAAATAAATACAACACAAGCTTGAAACACATCCCCCAACATTTTTTAGGATTTCATACATTACTAACCAATTAAGATAAGAAAAAAGAATTACGCATTTCAAATGATTAAAGTGAAGTTGCATAAAATTGGGTGAGATTTTTGTATCCCTAAATCTAATGAATAAAACTGTTAAACAATTTTTAACATTTTTTATATCTCCTAAAACCATCCACTAAAAATCTAACACCTACAAACATCTTCAAAACAATTATGAGAAGGTTTTTTGTTTGCTCTATTATTTTGTGATAATTTTTTGCCCCTAATTTATATTATCAAATCTTGAAAAATATTCAATAATCACTATTAACAATAACCTATATTTATAAACTTAAATTTTATTTTTTTAATTATTTTATTAATTAATCAGATTTAATTTACTATTCTTTAAATTTGTGGGGCTGAATCAATGACTATCCTATCTACAGTCACCAACTCAATACAACTCCGTCAAACAAATCTCATTTCAAGAATAAAATAAAATAAAGAGTAGTGATAAAGCCCACTAAATATTTATGAACATATGTATTGCCATTTATTCATAACATACCATTGTGAAATTGAGGTGTAGATTAGAATTGACATTATTTTTCAAAACATGTCCTCAAAATTAATTATTAGTTTTTTTTAAATATAAATAAAATTCTACTCCATTTAAAAGAATTTATTTTGGTACTTATCATTTTTAAATTAATGTAAAGAGTAAAAATGAACCAAAAAAAAAAAAACAACCTTTTGTTAATAAGAAAAAATGCAACTATTAAAATGCATGAGCATACATGAAAATCACTCTAAAATTACTACTATTGTTAGGATCACAATGATTTATAGTCTAGTTATCTCAAACCCTTAAGAACTAGTTAATTCCTTAGCTCTCAATGTTTAAGATAACCACCTTAAAACAATGTCTCAAAAATACTCTAATACCATCTCATTAGAATTACCAACCACATTTTAAAAAATTTATCTAAAAAAATTAAGAATAACATGCAATGGATGGTTGTTTTACTGGTAATGAGTGTTTGATTATATAAAATAGCATAATCCTTTCATATAGGGATCAATTACAACAACATTGATCCGAATAGAGACAAGTAGGGATTAATACCTTTTGATAAATAATTTATAAAATAATGTAGAAGACGACTTAGAAATATTGAAATGATATGATGACATGATTAATATTGCTTTTCATCAATAATGTAGTTATATCTATCGATGGTGATAGATTGATGTCAACAAAGGTAAAATAGGCTGAACTAGTCTAAAATTTTATAAATCCCTTCATCAACACTTGTTGGAGAGAAACACATTCCCAATTATAATGAATTGATGTGAGAATCAACCAAAGATATTTTTCATTTTATTAAGCACAAAGTCACTCTAACATAGCTTGAAAGGGAATAATAAAGTAGTGCTATTATTAGGAGCCTAACTCAAATATCCCATATTTGATGATAAGCATAAATTAATAATCGTCTAAGTTAACAATAAACATGGCGTGTATAAAATCCAATACATTAACACTATGTATTGGTTGAAATCAAAACTAATCAATATTACTGGTTGTTTTCTTTGTCCTTTTGGAAAAAATATTCAACAATACCACTTAAATAAATAGAACTATAGTAAAAAGTAGAGTTGAGAAAATATTTATCTATGATCCTTGTAATAAAGTAAGCATGTGATATAATTTTTATGATAGACCAAATATATTAGGGTGTTTGTATATATAAATACTTTTCAAATTAAAATTAATACCTTATTTTCATGTAATCCAACATTATGGAATTGAGAAGTCTAAAAATCAACCAAAAAAAATTCATAATGCAATGGATAAAATGTGTCGAAGGACTCATGACAGAAACTATCACTATCAAAAAAATTTAATAATGTTCAAACCAATATTAAACTATTTCGATTGTAGTAAGGTGGACAAAACCTGTGTGTGTGTGTGTGTGTGTCATTAACTCATAAAAACCTTTACATATTTCATATGTTTTTCTTGGGATATGTCTAAATGATGTCACAATTAATTAATTAATTAATTAATTAATTCATTCATATATATATATATATATATATATATAGAGAGAGAGAGAGAGAGAGAGATCATTTAAATGTATCCCAAGAAAAACATATGAAATATTGAAAGGTTTTTATGAGTTAATGAGACATACACAATTCCCATGCATTAGAATATGCCTCTCACTTGCTATTGTGTGCACTCCTTTGAAAAATAAATGCTCATAAGCACTTTCACCTCACTTGTGCTTAATCACAATCCCACACACCATTTCACACCATGTCAGATACTTGCATCCTAATCACTTAACTTGTACTCACTTGTTGTCCTGTATACACATTAGCACCAAGCCCTTCAATTTTTATGTGCACTTTCACATGTCTCTCTAATCCATCCACACATGTCAACCTACTCTAACCATGTGGCTTTCAAAGTGTAACGATCCCACATAGAACCTATTAGATAGCCAATTCTATATTTACCCACTATGTACCTAGAAGATCAATCATCACCCAAGAAGGAAGAGAAAATAACTTGTAACTGTCTTCTTTGTAACTAATAGTAGTTATAACCAATCTTGTATTCCTCATGTATAAATATGTAGTATAAGAAGCTAACCAAGGATTGATTCCAAAATAATTCATAAAAATAGATATCATGATCCACGTATCTAATTTTTCATACATGCATTATAACACATTATTCTAATTTCCATTTTTCACGTATTATAAAGAGAAGATACATATATGCAAGTTTAATACTTCTACTTCATTGAATGTGTATTAATTATTATGTCATAATACTTATCTACACATTCACTTATCACAACCATACATAGTTGTGTACACCTGGTCTTGGGCCCCATGGTGTAAATAATTATTATCAAAGTGAAGCCCTCAGTGCATGCATGTACACATGCAAGCATAATGAGAGAAAGAAAGAATACTACTCACTTATGTTTTGGAAAACCTGAAATAAATTCAGAGAAAAATCAATATGGATGATGCCTAGAAACACCCTAAGGTAGACCCAAACATTTAAAGGTTCATCATCAATGCTTTAGAAGTTAAGCATACTAAAAAAAAATGGCCAATTCATCGATTTGATGATGCATCTCAAAACAAAGTTATCTTATATAAATCCCAAGTTTGCTCAATAACGGGTTCAACAACAAACCCATTTTAAAGTGCAAGCTAATTTGGACATTCTTCTGTTCGATGGAAACATCAACACCATAATATTAGATGCCTAGATTCACAATCTCAAGGCATAATTCTCTACCAAATGCTTCATAGATGTTGATAATGTCACCTTTGTAGTTATGAATATGTCCATTCCGGTGGTCCACTAGTGGAGAGAACTTCAACACATAGTGTGCATTCTAATTAATTCTTGGAAGAAGTTTTTCGATGTGCTGAAGGAGGAGAACTATCCTCTCTATCACTTTGAAGATGAATACATCAAGTTCCCTAAATTATGTTAGCGCATCCATTAGTCAATGGAATACTAAACCAACATTTATAATGCCTATGTTGCATGTCTACAAGATAAATTTACTAAACACCATAAGATGTTGAAGTACATTAGTATAATCTCACCTTAAATTTGTGTGGGGATGAAGTTCTTGACTTTTGATTTTCTGGGGAAATATTATCACAATAGATCCAAGGTGAAGATGAATCAACATCTCACATTTTCATCTAATGTTATGCATACAATCCATTCAAATCCTCATTCAACATTATATCCTTATGCATACAAGTACAACACTTATAAAAAAGAGGAGGAATCTAATAATATTTTTCAAGAAACTCAAAGGCTCCTATGCTTTTTAATTCATACAAGATATAAAAAAAATTCAATGACAAGTGGTGCCATCATTATTACTCATCCACCCATAACTAATCTAAATGCCATATGCAATAGTACTTGATAATGCAATTGAATTTATGTCTTGTTCTATCAGATGACACTAATCTAGATGCTACTTGTTGAATATTAATCTTATTTAGGTTCATTTTAAGCTTTAAGGCCCCACACATGGATGATTTTATGTAGAAACAAACAAAGAATTATGAATATTTCAAATCTCAAGCAATCATGTTTTAATTTGAATACAATTTACGACAGTAAGAATTTCAATCTACTTTGACACGTTCATAATTTTTTTTTGTGTTTCACTCTCTCTCTCTCTCTCTCTCTATATATATATATATATATATATATATATATATATATATATATATATATATATAAAACCAACATCAACTATAAGTATTTTTAATACTCTTTGTTTAGCATATATAAATATGAGATAATGTACTCTTATTTGTTTTTCTATAAAGACTGCCCTTTTATTTAAAACCCATTAGTATTTGAAAGAGTTATCCATCATCAATTTTTGAATGGACAAACATGATTCTTTCAAAATTCCAGCGTTATATAATTTATTTGTAGACACTTATAAATAGTCTTTAAGTATTTATTATTTGTTAATTTATATAATTTTAAGGTCATTGTTTATTTGTCAATCATATATTTTAATTAGGTATTATTGATATGTTTTATTGGTTTTTGTTATGTCCAACTTTCTTCTTTCTTTCTCTCTCCTTGTGTTCTTATGCTTATGTGGTGGTCCACTGGAAATGTTTTGAAGACATTTATAGGGTGGAGTCTGGTCCTATTCAAATAGGGGTGCCCCATGGTTTGTGATCCCATTTTCTTCAAATTTTTAACATTTCAATGTCGATGTCTGTGTTAATAAGGTGTTAATATTAATTCACGCCATCTAATAAATACACATGTATCCTAATACATCTAAACATATAAGAAAATCAAGTTGAATTAATTGAAAGCTAGATAATTCTATTATTGTTCATTGAAATCTATTAAACACCTATAAACCTTTTAGATAAATAAAACAATAATTAAACCATTCATCAAAACACTAAATTTCATGTTAATGACATATGTTGCATTCCATTAATTTTTCCTCATTGATTAATTAATGCAAATATTGGAATGTTATTTTCCATATTTTATTTTATCTAAAGACCCAATAAATACTTATATAATTTAAATTAAGACCTTATCGACATATAAACCAACATAATAAAATTGAAAAAACATAAAAACAATACACAAAAATACATGGCACATGGCACAATAGAAAAAATGGGCCAAAAAGACACATGCTTAAAATGACTACTATCAAAATGATTCTATAGTGGTGAGAACAATATCAAATTGTTTTAATAGTAGTCAAGGTAACCAAATCCCTACGAACATAAATAATTGGATTGCAGGATCATTTAGAAGCATCTCGACTAAAACATATTAAATATTTGAAAGTGGTTATGACTGAATGATCTGTGTACGATATAATCTCACTCTCACTTGATATCCTTCACTCTCAAGATTTCTCAAAACCCCGCACACCTCGCCCATGCTTACTCGTAGTCTCATGCACTATATTTACACTAGGTTGCAAATTTGTATCCTGCGCACTCATTCGTAGTCCTGCATACACTTTATTGCAAAGCCCCTCAGTATTTGTGGGTACCTTCACATGCTTCTCTCCAGTGCATCCACGAGTGTTAGCGTACTCTGACCGTGTGGCTTGACAAGTGACACTATTCAACTTGGAATTTATTAAACAACCAAACTACATCCTAAGGCAAAGCTGAAGCAGCGTTTCACCTCTTCATCCAAGCGGGATAGTGCCAAAGTAGTAGATTGCATCTCACAGTAAAAATTTACTTACTGATAGTAGTGACATCCACTTGAGTACCTAAAACTCGTTGGATACCATTGTGAAAACCACCTATATATTCTTCTTGAGATCGTTACGACCTACTCGGCTGATGTCCGTGTTTGACGCTCTATGGTCCAACTACCCTTTGGAGTTGCACGTTGGCGTGTCTGCATCTATCACCTATGTCACTGCCTTGGTGGTGCCACTACTGGTTGTGGCCGTCCTCCTACCACAACTACTATCAGCATACCTCCCTCTACCTATGTCACTCGTCCTCTTTGTCAATGTATCGCAACTCTAGGCTAGCAAGGCTGCACGACAGGCACCTCTATTGGCACTCCTCTCCCTCCCACACCTCGTCGCAACCTCGTGTGTCAAGCCAAAAACCCTAGGACCAGTATCGGAGTTATCTTGTGTAGTATCCCAAATTGTCCAAGGATGTAATCACAGGAACGAGGCTTTGTCCATTACGTATAGTGTCTTGTGATCCACCCTCATGCTCTAGCATGCACTGTGGAAGACCATGATTTCCAAACATCCGTGGTAGTCGTGTAAGGCGCCTGTACAACTTGATCTCTTTGCACAGTCGTCAATGTTAGCATGTGTGGGATCAACCGTACCACATGGTCATGTTCCCATCTTTGTAATCGTGGAATGGCATCAACAATAACATGAGGTAGTCCCATTAGTTGATACATTCAAACTCTCTCATATATCTAAGCTGAGCAGTACTCAATACATCTCCATGGTGCCACCTAAATGCATTGTATTGAGTCATGCCCGTTTAATTTACGATAGCCTATCCAGTAAGTCAGGTAGCGACATCACGTCCATGTATCTTCATAGCTTCTGTTATCTTTGCAAAATATCAAAGAACAAAACACGAATAAGGTTTCCATCTAAACTCTGAAAGAAATCCTTTCAAACTAGTTACAAATAGTTTTTTTTTTGCTCAAGTTTTATTGATTATATACTACATCGGCCAAGCTTGTAACAATTCTGTCCATGCTACCTTTCTACATGCTTTAGCCAAGCATATTACTACTTCAGACAGTGTACCTTTCTATTGCATCAACCAAACCTATAACAACTTTAGCCATGTTTCCTTTTCACACTGCTTCAGCTAAGCATATAATTTGTCTAACATATCCTTCTACTGCCTCGGCCTAGACCTACGACTTCAGCCAGCCTATTATCCAAACTGCTTCATCCAAGTCTTACGACTTCAACCAGGTTACTTTTCTACTACATTGACCACGCCACATGGCATCAGCCTAGCCTTCCCCCTTTGCACTACATCAGCCAATCGCAAAATTACATTGGCTCAATTCCTACCTGATGGCATCAGCCACCAACCAATGCTTTAGCCACATGGGTCAGCTTCGTACTAGATTGGCGAATCCATATAGATATGGCATGCTTTTACAAACTACATCGGCCAACACCTATGACATCAACAAGAATTTTTGCCCATCTATTTTAGTTTACATCAATTGGACCCATGTAGTACACTTATTGCGGTGATTTCTTTCTCGTGGCCGTAATAAATGTCTTCAGAGCCTAGTTGACTTTTTTTTTTAAAAAAAAATTTGTTGACTACCGTAGTTTTAGCTTCATTTTGGTATTTTAGATTAGATTATATTAATTGGCCTGATGTAGTACACTTATTGTGGTGATTTTTTCCTGTGGCCGTAATAAATGTATTCAGATCCTAATTGACTTTCGCCTGACTACTTGTTGATTACCCTAGTTTTAACTTCATTTTGGTGTTTGTAGGGTAAAATTGCATTACATGATTTTTCTCTAGCATCTAGATTTTTTAATCTAATTCATTTTATTATAAAAATGACAAAATAAATAATTAATGTACCATTTACTTGTATGGATTGAGTTGTATCCGTAATACGACCCTAATCATATCCACTTCTTTATCTGCCAATCATCATCTCTTAGTTTGGTAAAAATGGATAATCATATCTTTGGTTTTCATGATTAACAAATGCATAAGTGATTTACTATTTACCTTTTTATATTAAAATTTTCACCCTTTAGTTATTTAACTCCTTTTTTCATCCATATCTTCATTTTTGAGGGCCATTTTATTGCACTGAAGAAACCCTAGATTCTAGGTCAGATAGAGTATTTTTTAGGTACTAATACAATACATTTACAAAAAAATGGAATTTTATCTCATTTTTAGGTCTACGTCTTGTTCTGCACATCAGGAACTAACAAAAAAATTAAAATGTCCTCTACATTTATGAAATGTAAGTGAAGGTACATATTTTCATTTATTTATTTTCATAGTAATTTTAGCATTTATTACATGTTTGTGTTTCTATATTTATTTCCCAAATCACCATCCTACACTACACTATTGTGACACATGACGAGCTTCATTAAACATTATTTATGATTTATTTTTGAGTCATTTTTTTTAACCGCCTAATTGGACAAAGTAGTATACTTTGAACCTATACACAATTTATTTCAGTTTGATATTTACTGATGCTTTCTCATATAGTGACTTATCAAACATGGATGTCCTTGAGTGCATGCATTAAAGGGTGCACCAAGATGAGATTGGGTAATGCTCATAGATCTTTGAGATAGATGTTATTATACTATCGTCCCTGGATTAGTCGTACCATTAGAAAAACTTATTTACATTAACATTTTATCAATCTCTTCCATGTTTCTTTTATTTAATTATGGTAGCCTCTTTCATTTTTTAATGTTTTGGCTAGGCTACAATAATCTACTTAGTACCTTACCTTTTTCATTGTATTGACTAGGTTGGTCTAGTTTTGAATCTATCTTTTGTCTTTTTCACTACTTTGGTCTTGCGAATGTAGTTCCATCGTAACCAACATTTTTTACTACAACTTCAATTGGGTTGAGGACATTAAATAGATTTGGGTTTTTGGTATTAGAATACTATATACATAGGTCATATTTTTTTCATGTCATATACATCCAAATACATATATGATGCTATGCTTTCACTCATACTTTTCCCCTAAATCCACTTGCAGGGATTTGCTCTAGATTGTTGTCTTGGGAAGATCTTGACTTATGGTTTTCATTGGAGATTATATACGAGGAGTAAATAGGAGTTCCACCTTAAGAACATTAGTTCTATCCTACCATATTCAATCCACAACATTATTTTGAAAATCTCCACTTGCACGAAGGTGGATATTGATGCTTGATAGGTCCCCATCAAGTTAAGTATATTCTAACCTTATACTATTTCATTTTTGTTATTTATAATACATATTTTCTTGTTGATTAGTACATTATTCTATGTGTATCCTTCTCTAATATCTACCTATCCTAATTAAATATATAGGCATAGGATTTCTTAGACATTCCATCTTCCATTTTAGGTTTCCTAGGCTACTATTTGGCTTGCAAAGACACCTTACCTTTAGTTTACATTAATTGCCCAATCATAGCTTCGAATCATTTATTTTAGTTATGTGTTTAATTTACTTAGCTTAGGATCCATAAAGAGGTCTAGTGAGTGTTAATACCTTGTATCATAGACATAGGATTTGGGACCCTCCCCTATTGATATTTATCATAGATAACTCTCTTACTAAGTTTGCAACCTTCATTGGTCATTACCCAATTACATTGTGTATGCACATATTCTCTATTTGATTAGAATATTATGTGAGTGATATTCTATTGATATGGGATAGGTGTTGACTAATCTTAGATCATGCATACACATACAATCTCTTCATTAATAGGTTAATTATATCCTCTCTCACATACAAACAAAGTATAAGGAGTGCCATAATGTGTATCATACGAGTTAATCATTCCAAGTTGGTGATAAAGTCTAGCTACACCTTCGAAAAGAGTGCTTCAAAGTTACACACTAGAATTTCAATCCTCTACAATATTGTCCTTACACCATCCTTCATAAAGATAGTGAGAATGCCTTCATTCTTGATCTTCATCCGTATATGGGGATACAACTAGTATTCAACACAGAACTTCTCAAGCCTTATAATTTGCCACTTCTTGAGCTAGTAGTGACACAACATCCTTCCAATCTCAATTCTACGTACAAGCATCCCACAAGGAAGGACCATATCATCAAAGTGATAGACACATGCACTTGTCAAGACACACACAGATTTTTTTATAGTGGTTAAGGTTTAAAAATATGTTGGTCAATCCAAGTGGTACAAGTTGCATGAACTTCAAGTGGAATTTTCATAGCTACAACTAGATGTAATGGAAATGATTATTGTTAAAGAAAGGGTGAATGATCTATGTGTAAATCGTGCACAAAAATACACCTCTCACTTGCTATCTTGTGCATTCCTCTACATGAAACTTATTCACAACCCTTCATACCTTGCCTACACTTGATTGGAGTCCCAGGTGCCATATTCACATAAGGTCATAGAATTATGTCTTGTGCACTTAGCTTACACTCACTCTTAGTATTTTGTATACTTTAGTGACAAGCCCATTTTTTTGTGTGCACCTTTACATGCCTTTCTCCAATAGATCCATATGTTTCATACTACTCTGAGTTCATGGATTTATAAGTGGTACTATCCATCTTGGAATCTATAATAATACATCTAGTTTGATAGTTAGGCACCACATACCTAGAAGATCAGTCATCATGCTTATAATCGATAGAAGTTGTCACAAATATTATGTTCTTCTTGTATAGATATGTAGTATATGCATTTATCCAAGGGTTGATTCCACATGCAGTTACTATGATATATATCATGATCGAGGATCTATTTTATCATGCATGCATTACAATGCATTATACATTTTCCCTATTCATGTATTATGAATAGAATTTGCTTTTATATAAGCACAATACTTCCACTCCATTGAATGTGTATTTATTATTTGG
>JARHVA010001515.1:1655000-1697500 GCA_037957365.1 Torreya grandis
TATAATATTAAATCCTACATAAAATGTGATCAATAGATCCAAGAATAAATGAGTAAATCACATACCCATAATAGTTGGACAATGGATTTACTTATTAGTAATCCATTCAAATTATACACCTAATCAAGCTTCTCCATGAAAGTATGAAAAATCCAAGTGACAGAAAAAATTGAATAATAAATAAATATGGAAAACTATTAAACCCATAATCTAACACCCTCCATAAGCACAACTTAGGTTTGTAGTGTAAAAAGAAATGGGTCCTGATAGCTAGACTTGATGAGTTACCCATGTACAAAGTAATCTCTCATAAATTAGCAAAAATGAGAAAACCTGTATGAAATATTCTCTCCCCCCCCCCACCAAAAAAAAATAGAGACATGAAATAAGAGGATATAAGTCCATCTTATAAGATGATTTTTTAGTATCATTAACATTAATAAGAGCCTACAAGTGAATATACTTGGTCTCAATGAAAGGTTTGGTGAATATGTCTAATGTCTTCTATGTCATCTAGAAATATGTCAGATCAATGATGTCCCTGTGAATGAGATATCTAATGAAGTGCATGTGAATCTATCTTTGTTTTATCTATTAATGCTAGACCATATCTCTAAAAAATTTAATAGTACTCTAGTTGTCACATTAGATTATGGAATGTCATATGAAATGGATACCAAACTCTCTAAGAATCCATTGAATCTAGATGGCCTGAGTGATAGAATTGATATCTCTCCTATAATCTACCTCATTAAATGATAAATCAATAACATTTTTCTTATTTTTTGACCAACTAATAATACATTAACCAATAAATAAACTATAACTTGAATGGACTTGAGATTTTGAATATCACCATCATAGTTTCAGTCAATATATCTAATCAAATCAATGTCAATGTCAGCTCTATATAAATACCAAAAATATATGTGCCTTAAAATGTAATGTAATATCCTATTATCTATTTTTCATTATACCTCATGGGGTTTATTCATGAATCCTAAGACTAGGACCATTATATATGATGTGTTAGGTTTGGTATGTGTCAAGTGGATAAGGTTGACCACAAGTTGTCAATACAAGGTAGCATCAAATAAAGATGAAATATAATCTACCTCAAGATTTATTCTATATTTAAAGAGATTTATATTTGACTTAAAATTATCCATGTGAAACTAGGAAACAAGATTAAGAGCATACTTCTAAGGTTGTGCAAGAGTGATCACTAATCCAAATATAGAAATATGGATCCCAAGAAAGTAATGCAACAAACCTAAGTTTATCATGTAAAATTTATCCTAAAGTGCCCTTTTTAATATTAAAATTGATGAGTAATATCTACCAATAATAAAAATATCATCAACATAAAGAACTATAATTAACATCAAAACATCCTACCACAAGAGATACACATTCAAATCTGAATGGCATATAGTGAATCCTCTTGTAAGAACGAAGGAATCCATCATGGCATACCAATGTCAAGGGGCCTATTTTATGACATAGATGGATTTGTACAGTCTACATATAAGGGAAAAATCGTGAACAAATCCTATAGGTTATTCCATGTAAATATCCTCCTCAAGATTATCATGAATAAAAGCATTTTTCACGTCCATCTGATGAACAACACAATATTTAGTTGTATAAATAGCGAGTGTGAGTATGCAAGAGTTAATTTTGGTGAATAATGAAAAGGTCTATGTTTAGTCAATATCAAGAACCTATGATAACCCTTTGTGACCAAAAATTCCTTAGACTTGTTAATGGACCCATTTGCTACATAGTTGGTATGATATATCCGTCAGCATCAAACCATCTTTCTTCCCTTAGGAAGAAGTGTCAAATCCAAAGTATGATTCATGATTAAGGATTTTTACTCCTCATGTATGGCATAATCCCACTTAAGAATACCCCATACCTCTTAAAAAATCTATGGATGTAAGGCAAAGTTATAGAAAGCATGTGGACCAATCTAAAACTCCAAGTGTGTTCACCTATCATTTTAAGGATCCCTAATTTATGTGCCTACACTTTCCAGTGTGTGCCTATCCTAAAGTGAACCAAAATTGGATGATTTAGGTAATGAATAATCATCCTCTAAAGTGTGTCTAGATGTGGATGGAGATGAATTCTCATCATTTCTCTTTCTATCATAACTAGAAGATGTTTCATCAACCTATTAAATGTGATTAGGTTGATCTAAATCATCTGAATCTAATCCAAATTGAGTTCAATGAAGTGTGATAAGTTTTGAATGTTTAGTCTATATGAATATCCTAAATATGAACACTTAACTAAATTAATAATTCATGTGTGGTTAGATGGAGAAGTTGATACCCCTTGACCCTATTTTGATAGCTTAAAAACATGTAAAGCTTACTCTAAGGTTCTATATCGTTGCATTTATTCTTAGGTATAAGGGCCATAGTTGGAAATCCAAAGAGTCTAAAATTTCAAAATATGGGTCTCCTACTACACCAATATTTAAAGAGAGTTATTCTCTTCAAATCCTTATTGATAACCTTTGTATAAATGTAGAAAACACAATTGATTGGTTTAATCCAATATTATGGCACAAGTGAATTAGAGTGAATAATAAATTCACCATCTATTTTAAGGACTTGTTCTTGAATTATAAAACTTTTTTATGTTTAGGATTATAAAGAAATATCCATTTTAATTCAATCCCCTCTATGGTGAAATAATCCTCAAGCTTCTTATTGGCAAAGTCACCTTGATTATCAATTTGAATATATTTGATGCATTTCTCAAATTATTTCTTTATAAGAACTTTGAATTTCCAAATATTGTTTAAAATATTGTATTTATGCCTAAGGAAGTGGACCTATGTGTACCTTGATAAATCATTAATGAAGGTAAGGACATACGTAGCCATTATAAGAGATATATTAGGAAAATTCCTAGGTACATCATTATGTACTAACTCCAATGATTGTGAATTACCCCAAGCTTTGCGTTTATCAAATTTCTATTTAGGATGTTTCCTAAGGTGTAATGCTCATAAATAAAATTAGATAAATGGACACAAGGTAATCCTATCATAATATTTCTCTTGTTGAGTTATTTTAAATAGAGGTAGTTGAGGTGGCCAAACTGCACATGCCTAAGATTGCTAACTCCATTTGAAAAAGTCATCAATATAGTTAGAGAATAATTACGTGTAAAATATGAGAATGTATATAACCTAGCTTGGTGATATGACCTATCAACTGCCATTGTATAATCATTATGCAACTCTCTAATTATGACTAAGTATGATGAAAACTCTACCTAATACCCTTACTAATATGAGTGACTTTCTACACTGATAGGAGATTAGTTGAAAGTGATGGAACAATTATAAAATTATTGAATGTTCTTCCATCCATTTTCACAAACCCTATCCTTGAAAATTCTACTGAAGTGTCATCACCCAAAGTGATAGAAGACATGATACAAGGTTCTAAGGAATGAAAATCAACTTGTAAAGATCTCATGTGGTGGGAATCACCTAATTAAAGGATCAATGAAGATGTTGGAGATACAACTAGTACAACAGCCTTTCCCTTTTCTTTCTCTTTAAATATTAGTTTTGCCTTTTAATAATTTTGAGTTGTTGAATTTTTCTTGACAGACTCAATAACACATGTTATTCTCTTCTAGAAGATGAGTTAGAGGATCAAAAAAATTTATTCATGGACTTGTGTTCATAATGACCATTTTTTTTGTAATATGCAAACTTAACCTTCTCTTAGGTTTTTTATCAGAAGATGTTAAAGTGGTTATAGTGTTAGAGGTTGATTCTTTCTTCTTCTCCTGATCTTTTTTTTATCTTTTTTAATCTTTGTTTTAAGCTTTTGATTTTCAATTTCAAAAAATTAGGGATTCAGGTTTTGAGGACTTCAATGTGCCCATTTGTATCAACTTGACTTGCTCCTAAATCAAATCGATAACAAAGTCATCTAAAGAAGGCATCTTTCATATAGTGCATAAAGAACTTTTAGTGGCATTGAATGTTGAGATAAATATTGAGTAATTAGGACCTATCTTATAGAGTATAGAAATAATAATTTGGTGATATTTATTCTCCATTCCAAATTATTTTATTTACAATCTCAAATTCTTAAACTTGGTGAAGAAATCCTGAAGGGAGTCAAAGTTGTTATGACTTAGGCTGGTAAGCTCATTTTTTAGTTATTGAGCTAACATCACATCTTACTTCCCAAAGAGATTTTATAAAGTGGTCCACACTTCATTAGGTGATTTGGAAGGTTGTATATGAAAGAGGATACTTAGAGACACAAAAAGAGATAGCAACCCATAGGCTTCATCACTAAGATTATACCACTTAACTTTTTTTGTATTCATAGTTGGTTGAGATTCTAACCCTATTGTAATGAAATATAAACCTTTGCTCTATAAAGTTATTTTCATTTTATTTTTTCATTCATGATAATTAAATTGCATTGGAGGGTTAAATTAACTTGTATACATTTTATGTATAAATTAGGTATAGTTGTTGTAGTTCTTATTGTAAAAGAGAAGAGCAATCAAAATGAAAGAGTCACTCAAAACATAGTATACCCCCTTGCATGTTTCAAGCAATACATGCTCAAAATATGTTGGGCACAATGAGAATGTGTCTTGAGAAACCAGTTTAAATGTAATACAAAACAATGATGTTAGGATCAACTGAAAGTGAAACTAATATCAAGTAAAAACAAAGTGAGCAAGAGATATTAAATGTTTTTTTTGAATGTGAGGGCATTTGTCCACCTACCAAACTAGACTTTACACTCTGGTCTTAGCCTAGTTAAAATATGAAGTACTTAAACAATAACAATTTCCCATCTTTAAAAAGTCTCATAATGTATTGTTTTTCTAAAAAAATAAAAAAAAATTATGTCAGTTAGCAATGTTATCCCATGATTTTTATTTTTATATTAAAAAAATCTCTTTAATAAAAAATCTCCTTAACACTTTATGAAAAATAAAGGCCACTTAAGTTTCCAATTAATATCAAAGAATCATACACATAGTAATTTAAAAAATTCCCCCCCTTTTTTGAAAAATGATCCCACAATTTTCATGAGTGGTATTTTTAAAATTGTGTTATAGAAAAAAGTGCTTTTTTTATAAAGGAAATCCCTACTAGCTTCGATAGTGTTTGAGGGTGATTCCAATGGAAGTACATAGGCCTTTCAATATCTTAAAGGAATCCAAAGGTGTAGAAGAAACATTTTATTAGATCAAATAATAAACTTAGGTCAAAAATGAAGTTTGTGTGGGGTGTGATGAGTAACAAATAGGTATAAGCCATATGCAAAGAGATGAAACTTGAGAAATGTCATGAACTAGTGAAAAACTAGTCTTTGATCAACCATTGTACCTTTCTAATGATTTTTCCTACCAATATGGCTCACCTTACTTAGATTGTGCAATTAAACTCTTAACAACTTTGAGGAGGTTGACAGAGCTTATGTGGTTGTGCAAGTTGTAGTAGAGTCCATGATTTTATGGTGAATCCACTACAAAGATCTGACCATAGAGACTAAAAGAGGGTCTATTGAACCCTCCTATAAGTATTTTTTCACTTATTTCACTAGAAAGGCATGTACAAAAGGAAATTAGAAGGGAATAAAATGATGGTTATTAACTAAAGCCTATTACACAACAAAACCATAAATCTACCACCAAGAGTGAAAAATACTTAAATAGAGTATAGCACATCAAACCCTAAAAAAATGCATACAAATAATCTCAATATGTCAAAATAAAGTTTATGTCATAAAACTAGACACACGGCTACTAGGGTGGAGCTCTTATACCATATTGAATTTGTGGATAGGATTACTAGATCATTGCAAAAAATTGTTATAAGTTATAGTCAATAAAGAATAAAACACACAATAGCTGCATATAAATGAAATCACATATATGAGAGTATTGCATAAATAAAATAGGAGCCAAAATACCAATGTTAAATTAACTAAAAAATATCACCAAATGAGATGTACATATAGGAGAGTGTTGAGTAAATACTCCAAAAAATGTGTCCAATAGATCTAAGAATATAGGAGTAACTCTCATACCTAGAATAGTTGATTAAGGTAGTTACCTCCTAGTCATTTGGTCAACTATACACCTAAACAAGCTTCTCCATGAAAGTAGGAAAGATCTAAGTAAGGGGGAAAAATTAACGATAAATAAATATGAGAAGATAATAAATCCCTATTCTAACATTTACTTGGTCTAATTATTATGTTTACGCTAGTATGATCCTCAAACAGTTGGACTATGGCATGATTTATGTGTAGTAATTGTTCTCATTTTTACTTTATAATGTGCAAGCTATCATACTATATCCCTAAATTGTCTTGTTTTATCATAGTCCTATCACTTTTAGAGTGGTGTGTGGAGGTGACCATTTTTATTCTCCACACAATAAACTATTTATTCACGCATCAATTCTAAGTCACAAGTGAACTATTTGACTCATACACATAATGTGTAATTTGACTTCACATCCACCATACATTACCATCTAGATTAAGTGGTGGGATGAGGCAATCAAACAAAACAACCATATTAATCCACCATTATGGTAAGTAGATTGAGAAAGTTCATAAGTGGGTTGATGGTGTTAACATCAAGGAATACCAAATTATTTCATCCATGCTTAATCCAAACCCTTTTGACTCACACCTAAAATCCATGGTTGCTTCTCTCACCATAAGGTCAAAGTTGTTTATATCCATGCATCCAAATGGGTAAAAATTATGCGTGTTTGCATTCAATTAATATTGGGGATTATGAATTAAATAATTTAATATATTATCTCAAGGCCAAATAAGTGAAATAGAAAACCAAATCAATCAATATTTCCCATAATCACCTCACTATTATAGTATAACTCTCCTTTGATTTTTTTGACAGTAAAAAATGGTGTTTCAACCTTAGGAAGATTTTGTGGAAATAACAATGGATTTAAAATAATTCTTTAATGTGGCAACCTAAAAATTAATCCTTTTAGACCAAAAACATTGTGATGCTCTATGATGATCTATTTCACACAATGAAATGCATTGCCAATAACTAAGCACTAGGTTTTAATGAACTTCATTGTGAATTTTATAACTCTATTTGGTAATTTGTAGGGCCCAACTTATTGTAAGTTTACAAAGAAAACATGAAAAGTAGGTCATTAGGAACTTTGATCCATAGGAAATATTTAATTCATCTCTAAGTTTGGTGAATTAGAGCTTATTACCAATTGGCACTCAATCACCCTTTTGACAGAGGAGCCTTTTATTTTTTTTATACTAATATCTTTAGGACTTGGCTAATTATTTATTTTCAAGGTTCAAACTTTATTTTCTAGTGTATCAACCAACCTCACCATCAAAGGCACAAGTTCAATATCTTTGGCATATTTCATTTCAAAACATAGGCTTTTCCCTCTACTCATGTTTTATATGTTGTATCCATTGAGGAATTTTATTTTATAATTTTTCATAGAGCAGATCAAGGACTTGTCAGTGTGGTAGTGTTATTCCTAATCACTCCTCTCAGCTCATCAATGGAAATTTCACTGATGATACATTCCTCACTTTTAACGATCAAGAAAATTAATTCAAATAGGTGATTCAATTCCCTGAATCATTTAGCAAGGCAACAATATCTAATTTATAATGATATAAAACCCAATGTCTGAGATAGAGAATCATGTGTTTTGTTAAATGAATCCATAATTATCAATGAATGTGGATACATAAAAAAGAAAGATTTAAATTCATTTGTATTCCTTTTATTTTTGATATATCTCCTTCATACTTATTTTAATATGCCATTGATAGAGTGGATAATAATGTTTCATATTAGATTTCAAAACCCTTTTTTTTAGATGGTAAATTTTAGTTTTGTACAAAAATTCTATCATCCACTCATATTTACTACTCTTCATGTTGGAACTCCTCTGGATATGTAGGATAAATTAGTAAATATTCTTAAGGAAATTATTTCATAGAATTTTGAGAAAAAAAAAAAAGCTATAAAAAGATTACTTGGGACTTATGCCACCTTCATCATGATAAAGGAGGAATGGGCATCATGATGTCTATAGAAGTATTACGCTTTGTTCTAAGTGGTCATTAGAGTAATTAATATTAATGAAGATTTCAAAATCCTTTTAAGGTACTGAATCTCTACAGGTACTTCCTATGGTGAAAATAGTTAGAAAGACATTGGTTTTCACATCTTATTGATTACCATTTTCCCTATTAAGATAGAAGGCATTTTGTAGCCAAGAGTATTTAGAAATATTTGGAAGTGATTAAGACATTTTTTAAAATGGGTTAGAGTTTGATGTCATATTATTATTTCCTTTAATAACCATAATATATGGTTTTCCCCTATAATTATCAATAATACTCTTCCTTTAGCATAAATGTCAAGTATAAAAGAACTGCATCTATTTTGAAAAGGCATTCACACTATTAAGGATTAGAGATATTATTGAGATTGTATTACATAACATATACTAAAATAAAAATAAAAATTTATTAATACATACTTACCTCCATAGTATGTATGATATTATGTAGCATGAGATTAGAGATATGGGTTTACAACCTCCAAGTGCATGGTGGAGGGATTGGAGGTGGAACTACAACATTCGGTTTATAGATTACTCTCCTTTAATTTATCAAATATTATCTTGTTATATTATACTTTGGAAAATTTAAATATTTATTTCAACTTAAATTATTTTCCCATAACTTAGCTCAATAGACTTAAAATATGGAATCCCAGGCTTGAGCCTAAGTTCACATAGTTTCACTAGTGTTTTGTATATCAAAGCCTTCCTCTTAGAGAGTGCCTATTAAAAATTATAATTTATCCTAATATAGACTAAATTTATTAAAATATCTCATTTATACATGTTTCAGATATCAATCTACTTGGAAATGGATCTACAACATTTTCTAACCATTCTACCCAGAACCCTTCTCTTAGCACATGGTGTTTTTTTGGGAGGGTGGTGGGGTGGAAACGGTGGGAAGGGAAGGAAGATTAATGATTTGATTAAATTTATTTTATATATAAATTATTAATAAATATAACTTTATTTTTATTATATAAATCTAAAAATTCAACTATAGAAATTAAGGGTTGACATAACTAGTCTCACAATCATGGCTATGCATGATAATCTAGAGATCATAAGGTTACATAAAAAACAAAAATATATAATTATATGATAAAAAACCATTGAAAGGAGGTCAAGGAAAATAATCCTTGGGATTTTTATCAATCAAATTATATGGATCAACTTTAGGGGGCTCAAACACCACCTAACCATCCTAATTGATTTTTGTGGGTGCAAAGAAACAATGATGCCCCAACTAGAAAGAAATTGAACAAAATTATACCAATTAGAACACCCCAAGCATAACTGAACTTCATCATGATGTAATAATGACATAATTCCCATGTTATGGTAAAAAACTTGAACCCCCCTAAACCTCCCCCCAACCATCCTAATTGGCTTTTGTTGATACAAAGAAATAATGATGCCTGAACCAAAATGTGATTGAACAAAATTATACCAATTAAGAAACCCCATGCACATGTGAGCCTCATTGTGATGGGTGAATGATATAATTCCCATGTTATGGTAGAGGATTCCAACCCTCCCTCCCCTAATGATTTATGAGGAGTGTATAAGAGGTTACAATTGTGAGAGTGGCTATGTTAGCCCTTGTGCTTCGAAAGAGGGGATCTATGAGGTGGTTGATCCTATGAGCCATAGGTAATAGTGAGTAAAACATTCCCCCAATGTTTGATCAGATCGTACAAGTGTTAAAACTATAGTTTCACCTTCTCAACTTAAGTTTGGATCTCCATAATATCCAAAGAGATCATATTAACATTCCTTCATTAGCTAAAACATATGGAGATGATTCTTCATGGTTAAAAATAGTAGAATTGTTATATTTATATAGCTAAGATAAAATTATATACTTTAATAAGTTCTATATAAAATTGATTCAATCCATCCACTGAGCTTCCCCCTCAAAAAACCATGTGCTATGGAAAGGGTTCTAGGTAGAATAGTTAGAAAACATTGTGGATCCATTTCTAGGTAGATTGAGCTCTAAAACATGTCCAAATGAAATAATTGAAGGAATTATGTCTAGAGAAAGAGAAAAATATAGGTTTAGTAATTCTAATGTATAATATGCACTCCCCACGATGAAGGATTTGATATAGAAAACAATAGAGAAAATGTGTGAGCTTGGGCTCAATCCTGACATTCTATATTTTTTTAAGTATGGGGAGCCAATTTTGGGTTGAAGAATTTAAAATTCATCAACTATTTAACTCATCTAGAGTATAAGAGAATGGGATCACAATCTCATAAATGATACTAAAAAGTAATTTATAAATTAAGTGTCCTAGTTCCACCTCTAATCCTTCCACCATGCATGTAGAGTTTTTAAATTCATCTTATGCAGCTTGAAATCAAACATTGACTCTTGGATTTGTAAAACTAAAGATAAGTCCTATTAAGTAACTTATGTTATCTTTTCTTATATTTCATGTAATCCAATCATCATAAGAAATTGAATAGTTAATATTTCTTTTGTTGATGATAAATCTTAATGACCTATTTTTGATTGCTTCTGTGTAAACTTACAAGAAGCCTTAGCACTTACAAATTTCTAAACAAATTTATAGGATTCACAAGGAAATCCATCTACCCCCAATGCTTTGTCATTTCCCATGCATTTCATTATGTGAAAGAAATTATCAAGAGAAATTGAAATATCACAATGGCTTTGGTTCTAAAAGTTTAATTCACTGAGGAATTACAATTCTTGTAACTCATTATGAGATAATTCAAGGTGAGTGGATCACATGTAATCCTCCTTCAATTAAACCTCTTTTTATTTTTAACACCTTGAAGAATAATTTATATATTTTATAAATTATAATTTTACTTAAATATGAGTCGATTCAAATTCTTGAAGCCCACACATAAATTATAAAATATAAAAAGGATACCATGCAATTTCATGGGAACTCTTTGCATGTAATATGTCAGCAAGCATAACCCTATCCCTAACCCACTAGGATTAATAAAGCTAACCCTGGTTAGTATAGGTAAAAAAGAAAAGAGAATGCTCAGTGTAAGACAAGAAAGGAGCTTGATGTCAATGTCCTCCCTATCGATGTTGACCCTAACCCAAATCCATGGTAAGTGATCAAATTAAAATTGGGGTTTCATGTCAATATGTTTTTCCCATATGGCAGACTTCATGACATTTTTAATGGTAGGTAGTGTGATGCATGTAGGAAAAATGAGTTTTTAGACATCCATATTTACACCAACTCAAGTCAAATCAATTACATCGATATTTCGATGTTATTTAAACTAATAAAATTTAGATAGAGGTTTTTTCCATGCTTGAAAGAGAAAATACAAACATTGGATATTGATAAGACAAAGGTATTGAATGAATGATAATGATGTGTCTACTAATGCACAAGAAAGTTTTATTTCACATGGTCCTAGTCATTTTTCATATTAAATGATACATTATCATCAATAGTTGTTATTTATTTTCATATGGTTTATGTATTAATTCAATTTACAACATTTCTACTAGTAGTGATACATAAAATGAAAGATGGCCACATTTCAATTGAAACTCTTAATAATCCATGGCCCATATTATACCAAGTCAATTCAATTACATCAATTTTAGTATACTAAGATAAATTAATTGAAACTTATAATAATTTATGGATTATATTATACTAAATTTAGTCAATTTTATCATGCCAAAATAATTTTGGAAAATCTTAACTAACATTTGCCAAGAAGGTGTAAGTTACACCAGAAGGAATGAAACTTTAATTTTTGAGATTTTATTTTGTAATTATTTTCTTTTCAACTACAATGAAAGCAACATGTTGGAATCAATAACCTCAATGCATTAATTTTGCATCATCAAAATTACATTGTTGATTCAATGTGCACATTATACATGGAATCTTTCTGCAGTAATGTAAAAAATAATCAATAAAATGTTACACCACCTTGAAATCTACAAACACATTTGTAATGAGTGTGGGTTATATAAATCCAAAAACTACCTTAAAATTAGGGCATACACATGATATGGTCCCTCTAGTGTATGTTATTACATTGGAGATAATTGATATAGGTTTCAATAAATTGGTAGCATGGATGAATAAAAGATAAAAGACAAAATCTTTGATCTTAATCTCTTGTCCCCATATCAACTATAATACAATGTTGATTCAAGATACACATCAAATGTGGATTCGTGTAATAACTAAATAAGATCTAATGAGGTCTTTGTCTACCATTGGTAATAAAATATGACTACTCAAATGTGCCACCATTGTACAAGTTACAGACCCCATATATATATATATATATATATATATATATATATATATATATATATATATATATATATTTCAATTCCATGCTTCTTGAGGAACTTTTTTTTTTAATGTTATTTGTAGACATTTATTAATGAGATAAACCATGCATTCTACTGCTTCTTCCCAATATCCATTCAATAGATGATTAGCCTTCAAGATGTTTCGATCCATTTCCATGATTGTTATATTCTCCCTTTTCACTACAACATTCTGCTAAGGTGTATACCTTGTCATGAACTACTTATTGATTCTACGAGATCTATAGAAGTTAAATAATTTATTGGAGATCTTCTTTCCTTGATTATATCTAATATTTTTTTATGTAGTAACAAATTTTATTTTCAACTTGGGATCTAACTCTATGAAGATGTTGAAAACATCATACTTTTTCTTCAATAAGTAAACCCATGTCTTTCTACTATAATCACCTATGAAAATCATAAAATATAAATTTCCTCATACTAAGGAGGATTGCATTTATCCATAGAGATCTATGTGAATAGTCTCAAGTGGTGATCTTACATGATATGACTTTCCTACAAGAAATATATCTCTATAATTTTTTCTTAGTATGCAACTCTCACAAAATGTGATAGGTTTTTCGATCAATGGAAAACCATTCATCATGTTATTATAATGAGGTAATTTCAAACCATTGAAATTCAGATGGCCAAATCGTAAATTCCATAACTAGGATTGATTTCGGTATGATGCCTTGAAGGTTATTTCAATATGTGATT
Source organism: Torreya grandis (assembly GCA_037957365.1). Classification (NCBI taxonomy): domain Eukaryota; kingdom Viridiplantae; phylum Streptophyta; class Pinopsida; order Cupressales; family Taxaceae; genus Torreya; species Torreya grandis. The sequence goes on from JARHVA010001515.1 coordinate 1,668,224, forward strand.
GAGTCTATAATTTATAGAATACAAATGCATGGGGTACTATACTATGAATTCTCAAAGGAGACATTATGTTCCTTGTCATATAAAATTTTGTAATGAATTTATTCCTTGGTGGTGTGTCCATAATGACATATTCATCATGCTCAAAATGGATTTTGTATGCCTTCTGCACTAGTTGACCTATGCTTAGTAGGTTGTGTTTCAAATTAGAAACATAAAATAGATTAAGGATTAATTTATTTTCCCCTTGCTTGGTTTTGATGGGAATTGTGTATTTTCCCATAATTGAGACTCTGTCATTACCAAGCTTGACTTATGACCTAAAAAAGTCATCCATGGTTGAAATCATCTCTTTGTTTCTAGTCATGAGGTTGTTATAACCACAATCTATGAACCACACATCCTTTGTGCTCTCTTAAACTACATTGAAAGTGATTATGACTGAGTTTTACCTTAGACTAGAAGAATAGTATTCCTTAATGAAGTTGGCCTTCTATTTGTTCATATCACATTGCCTCTTTATGCATTCATTTACTTAATGGCCATACTTATTAGAATAATGGCACTAAAAATTAGAATGTGTGCCTTATTATATGTGAATGGGCGATGTTTCTTCTTTTGCCTAATGCAAGTGTGGTGTAGGAAAGTACACTATAACTTGGTCTACTATCATCATAAGATGTAATTTGTCTTCCCTCTTTAGCTATATATTTTTTTCTATTATAGTTGGATCTTCCTCTTGTTATAATCATAGAGACTTTATATTTGAATCCATTCTCATAAAATATCCTCCTAATCCATTTAGATTTTTCTTGTGAGATAAAAAAGATATCAATAATTGATTAATTGACAACTAAAATAGAGTCAAACTTTATAGCTAGACTCCTCAAGATTTTGTCCATGATCTTATCATCTTCAAATCTCTCACCAAGAGATGTAATCAGGCTCATAATTCCACTGCATAGTGTAGAATAAGTCAACTGTGTCTGACTCCTTCATTTACATGTTTTCAAAATCTCTTCATAGCATTTGTAATTTATTAGTATTGAAATTATTTGTGCCTTCATGGGTTGTTTTAAATCTATACCATGATTGGTTTGATATGTTTATTGATGAAACATGTGAAAATATGGACTCTTCCATAATTTAATAGATGAATATAAAGTCTTTCACTTCTTTCTTATTGTTTTATTTTACCATGCCCTAGTCTGCTTGTGATAGGGCTTGTAAACCTTACAGAGTAGCTATTTCAGAAATAAATTCTCTATGAGGTCCCAAACATCTTATGAGAAAAATAAAGTCTTCATATTATTTATAAGTCACAACCTTCCAATTGAAAATATGAATCTAGAACTAATGCAAACTCTTGGCTAAGGTACGAAACACTAAATCTCAGTGCATAAGTTTCTAAAATTATGTGTTATTGTAATGAGTGTATAATAAGTGAAAATATTAAGTGTAAATTTTTTATAAAAAAAGTGGGCACATATGTTGAATGATTGTTGCTAAAAACTTGTCTCTATTAACTTTAAACAACACTGTGCTGTAAAAGCTAGTTCTCAGATTTAAAAGACTCCATCAACACATGTTATGGCTCAGAATAGCTCATTCTAATTTATCTCCTTGATTATTTTTTGATGGAATGGCTCCATTTCATAAGCCTACTTGGATATAAGGTATAAGGTAAATGTTTTACTTACTATCATGATCTATATTAGATTTGTTGTATATTTATGCTCTCTACTCAAGACTCTAGTAGATTGAATGATAAACTTTATTTGATTACACTAACTTAGAAATAGACTTCTTAAAGTATAATGGTATTAGACACTTATACAAAATCTTAATGTATTCATTTATCTAGCTTGGATGAATGTTAAAACCATTGGTTAGAGTTTTTACACACCACACATCAATTATAGGAAATTTGACTGGAGATTTGATACCATATTAAATGTCAATGTGATCTTGTGATATTTCTATAGCCAAATAAAAAATAAATAACAAGAACAAAAACCATTAAAATAAAATCAAATAGACAAGTGAATTTTTTAATGCTTTAAATTTATATTAAATCCACTAGATTTTTGTTACTACAAATCTTCTATTTTAACAAACATAATACAATGACCTCATTATATATATATATATATATATATATATATATATATATATATATATATATATATCCTTTGAAATATTAAGACATTGATTAAAAACAAACATGCTCAACCTAATATAATAAATGCATTAATGGTATTTAGCTAAAATGTGTGATAATATGTGTATGATAAGATATTATCTTATATCACCTAGTTGTCATTCACTAACATGCATTAAAAGGAGGTTGGTTAGGTTATCCTCATTGGTTGGTAGGTCAAATGGATTCCATGTGGCTAGGATACATCTTAAAACACAAATAATTAACCATAATATCCTTTTTTTTTAATGAATGAATAACAATTTCCAACTGGCAAGTTGCATAGTTTCATGTTCTATATTTAGGTGAGTTATTTTAGCTCATCCTAGAACTATGAAATATGAAAATCAATTGTTTGCATTGAAATTTCAATATGTTGACCTTATTATATCTATTTTCAGCCCTTAATTCCTTCCAATTGTGTAATCACAATAATTGTGCATTGGAAACCACTAGTTTTGCATTAAGTTTTATGAAACGATAATCAAATTGTAATATTATTTTGAAAAAAGATGAAATTTAGCCATTAAGATTAAATTAATGAGTACACATTCATAAAATATTTATTTTGTCTTTATAAATTTATTCTAGGAACCTATAGTATGGATTTAAACTTGGTGAAGTATTGATCACCTTGGGTTAGTTCAAGAGTTGTTGAATGCATGATAGATCGTACTGATTATTTGACATTATTTTATTTAGTGCATTATAATATATGTAAAGGTTCCAAGTCCTATAATTTTGTGGAATGATAACTATTAGACTCCTATAGGGATAGGGATGAGAGATATGGCTGATCTTTCCCTAATTAAATATCTCTAATGTTTTGTCTTTAGCTTCATGATTTTCTAGATTGATTTATGGTATATGGAATATTTAGAATAGGGAATATAGGAACTAAATTAATGTGGTGATTTATACCATATTATGCTAAGAGGCATTTTAATTTTGTAAATAATTAAACAAATGGATTAGGTACTTAAGCTAATTTTGTTGATATGATGTTTTCATAGTGCACATTGACAAGTATTTATTATTTTCCTATTCTAGTGATTCAAGAGAAACCATGAGAAACATGAATTTTTACATCTGTGAGATGAGTCTATAAGATTGTTTATCAAGGACCAAGGTGACTTTGGTCATATATTGGCCTTCACTATATGATGAGTTAAATTATGTGCCTTCACTTGATATGTAGCTTCATAGTCAAACAACTATGACCTTTCTAGTAATATGTCACAAATAACAAGATTTAAAATGTTGTAAGGGAAATTATCATCCATTGGCTTGACTTTCAATTTCAACATACATTGTCACTAGACTTGTACATCTTTTCCTAATCGGATCAATCCAAATGAGTATGGAGAAAATGTGCCATAATGTAAATATTTGGAATTTGAACATTGTATTGTGAAATGATGTTATTTTGGTTCCCACTATCAATGATGACAAGGATAGGTTTTCCTTTGACCCACATATTTGTGTTGAAGATATACCTAAACTACTCTAAAGTTTAGTGTCTGGGTATTAGTGCTTAGACATGAACTATCTATATAATTTTACCCATCAATGTAGAACATGATGTAGAGTGCACAATACATAATTATTGGGTGTGCCATTGACAATTATTTCTGGCACATACGTTATGCCAATGTTACCATCTTTTGCCTAGTTTCCTTTTTTCTTTGTCTAAGTTAGAAGGCATAATTTATTTATTTATTTTTCAACATTATTAGATTTATTTCACTTATTATGTGTGTTTTTATTTTGAGAATGAGGTATAGATTTTGTATTTTTCATAGGTTGGTTATTGTCCATGACGTTATATGAAGAGGTTAGAATTTTTTCATTTCTACCTTTGATTCAATATTTGTGGTTTTGTGGTATGGTTTCCCCATAAATTATAAATTCATTGAATCATATTTTCATGGATATAAGGTGAAGTTAGTATGATATAATTCAACATTTTATGTTATTCTCACATAGATAAGTAGTGTAATCATAAAATTCACAAAATTATTCTTCCACTAACCACTTCTTACACTAGCACAACTACTATAAATTAATGCAATCATCCTCAATGTCTCTAAAAGGATAATGCTACTCTTTTAGTGTGTCAATGATATTATTCCAAGACTTAATTGGAATTTAATCATGTGCATGATAAATATTGAGAGTTTCTCACTAGTGAGACACTGGCATGAACATATTTAACATGATGAAGGTGATATTCCCAACATCAGCGAACTAACTGACTAAGAAGTGTGCCTCAAGTTATTGAGCCTATAAATCCATTTCCTTGGTATTGATCTTTCCTTCAAACACTAAAGTATCAAAATTGACTGGCACTTTTAAGGAGGTCTACTATTAAAACTATTGGTAAGTGAATAATAGATAATAAAATATTGATTTAAATTTTTGTTTAAACATAAAAACTAGAATTGGGCAAAGAGTTTAGTGCATTATGCTTCCATGGTGTCTTCATTGATAAACTTTTGAATGTCTAGAGCTACCTCAAAATGACTTTCAGCATCAACCATATTGTTCTTGCTATGATACTCTTCTATGTAAAATGAAACATAACTAATTTATAATCCTTACTTATATTGTTGTGATCACATGTTGATAGAAATAAGAAATAGTTATGCTCTAATACAAATGAACTACATGATGGTGCCTAGGTCAGGGTCTATAGTAGACAAATTCACACTTAGATATAAGAAGTGGATTATAGAATGCTCAAGAAATATTAACTATACAAAGATATCCAAGATTATTCAAGATAAGTGAAAGACTAATATGTATAATGTAACATTTATTCAATGTATAGAGTATGGTAAAGTATAAATGTATATATAATGAGTCATTAAGGCTAAGAATACAAGAAATTGTGATGAAAAAGAATATTATTATTTATTTATTTCCTTAAATATTTTGAAATAATAAATGATGAAATATGTATATTTGATGCTATGGAAATAATAATAAACTCCTTTCTAGTCTATGTGTCATATTTTAGCACTATGGTTGTCTAAACATGTAGGTGCATATAATTTTTATTACTAGAAAGATACATAACATGGTTAAAATACATACATATATATATATCTCTAGAAGAATTATCAATTGTAAATACCATATTTTAAATTAAATATATATATATATATATATATATATATATAAAATTTAAAATATGGTATTTATAATTGATAATGCTTCTAGAGATATAATGATGAATTTGGTTCATATTATTTGACCGAGTGATGGCTACATCTAACACACGACATGTTAAAGTAGAGAATTGATATGGCTAAAGTATGGAGTGAACCACTTGGTGTATTTCATGGTAACATAGTGATTGTAAGATAACATTGATGCGTAATATTTCTTTGCAAGGTTAAAATAAAATGTGGCATATATATAATAAGCATACAAGTATTTTGATGTGACAATGATTTTAGGTCATGTACACTGCTATGAAGAGTGTCATTCAATGTGATGTGGTATGCATAATTGTAAAATATATGGATGATGTGTGATAATACAAAATATATGAGTACTATGCATAGAAGTTGAATTGGGGCTATAAATTTTTTGAGCATTGTGACAAGAGGTGCATAAGGTTGTAGAAGCAAGAACTGTCTTAGAGTGCTTGTGTGGTATAAAATCTCTATGAGATATGAATCAAGAGTGTAACATATATTTGATAATGAATGTTAATGCATAAAGTATCTTGGCACTTTATAGATACCAAATTTTTTTGGGTGGGATACAATGTAAAGGAGAGTTGTACGACATACTAGGAGTTATGCCATTATTACAAGTCTGTATGCCTTTTATGAGTTGCACCAAGGGAAAAGATCTAAATTTTTATAAAAATAATGATGTGGCTTATAAAATTTTAAGTGAATGTGATGTAGACTGTAAAACTATGTTAAAATCAATGCATGGCTTACTAAATGCTTTGGAAAGGACTTTGACTCTATTTTTGGAATTAATTCAATGTATTGTTGAAGGATAGATAGTAGGAAGTGAAATATTATTTATGTTGTATCTAAATTGAAACAAACATGAAAATTTTATCAATAATCTTCAAATAAACCTTATAAAATAAAACATTACAATAATAAATTTATGATAGGAGGTTCTAAAGATCTAAAAATATAGTCATTTTTATTTTATTTTAGGTAACTATTTATCTTTATTAATTTTAATGAGTTTAATAAATCTAAAAATATTTACATATTATTGATATAATTATAAAAACTTACGAAGATTCAAATTAAAAAATAAATTTAGTTATATTAATTCTTACTGTCAATTATAATAAATTGACATTATCACTAGGAAAATATATCCTTTCAATATACTGTATGATTTTTATACAATTAATGTGTAGTATATCATTTGATTTACTTTCTATGTTATTATTCAAAAAAAAAAAAATTGTTATTCCTTTTCCATTTTCTTCAATATCTTTAAAACTGATGTGGAGAGTATATATTGTGAAGTGTGACATTCCAAATTTTTATCAATATCTGAATGCTTTTTTTCCTTTATTAATCATCCAACTCTCGTTTAATATAGAAAATTAAAAATAAAATTATTTACAATAATATATTTTTTAGTGTATCTAAAATAAAGAATTATGTTTTTAATTTTTTGTACTATAAAAATACATTACAATTTTTCATTATCTCTTAAGATCAAATGTCGAATACCAATCATTTTCACCTTCATATTTTATCTTAAAAACTTTAAGAATAATAAAATATTTGTAATTAATATCCATACTATAACTCAAAGGCAAGAAATCGTATTGCCAACCACACCTAGCAATTTTTTTTTTTAATTACTTCAATTTGAATTTAAGAATAATTTGATCAATAATAAATAAAGGAGAATGGATTTGTTTTCCATTTATAAATTTAGTAGTTATAATTTTATATCTCATAACCAAATAGGTAGTAAACTCAAAAATACATTAACACAATAATACTCAGGCTATGAAATTTTATATTCAGTTGATCATAACAATACAAAAATCAAAATACGTATGTAATGGTGACCTTTAGAGCCTCTACATTATTCTAAAATACTGATCAATGATAAGAAGAGGGGGGATCTTCATATGCATATAGTCATGGTAGCAACATCATCGAGAGATTATGGGATAATGTTAATCAAAACACAATGATGGCTCATATTGAAATAATAGTTGGAAAAAGAAAACCAGGAAAAAGAGGAGAGTGAAATTACATGGCACAGTTAAGTGTGGGAGAAATGGTGTAGCAAAGTTTAACCTGGGACAAGGATTAAATTTGATGGTCACTTCTACCCATCAAGAATTTTTTTGTGCCATTTTTCAAACTAACGTCACCTTGCACATGACATTCATTTCTCATTTTTAACCTTCATAATTTTCATATATACACTATTTAAAATGTGTAGATGGAAGTCATTCAATACTCTTAACTCGTTCTAAATCCCAATTATTGATAGAATTGAAACACCCTATAAATGTTACATTGCATTCCCATTTAATATTTGATTGCAATATAAAGCCCTTGTATATTCTGTTCTTTTATGCACTCATTTTCTCTAATAAAACACTAATTATTTTATAATAAAAAATATTTTTGTTTACAAAAATAAATATGAATTTAAATTAAAAAAATCTATATATATAATTAAATCTTATATATACAAAGAAAATTAGAATTAGATTGTTTATCATTGCATATAATTTTTAATACTTTTATTTCTCTCTATTTCCTATGCTCTGATCTGATTTTCCTTTTCTCTTTTTAATATTTAATAGTAAAATTACTAAAATATTTAATCACAACAAGTTATTATATTAATGATCTTAATATATATTACCTAAATTAAACTATTACTCGTATCGATAAAATTATTGATCTTATTCTATTGCTATCACCAAATTTGAATGTTTTCCTATCATCATATGTCACATTTAATAAGATTAATTATCTTGAAATATTATATTTTAAGGTGAATACTAATGATTACGATATAGTTATCTAAATAATGATAACCATTATTTTATTTTATTTATGATATAAATATAATGGTAAAATAATGATAGGCATGAAAAAGATGATATTATTATTAATACTAAGATAAGCTAAATTAATGAAATTATATACTTAATTAAAAAATATAGATGATAAGATTAAAATTTATAGACTAAAATATATTACATAATATAATATACTAAAATGATTCATCCCTGATAACACTCAAACTACAAAAATGAAACAAATATATTTTAAGATCTAACATTTTCATAGTCTATATTTTAAGAAAGGGGATTTTTTATAAGAAATAGAATGTCATGACAAGAGGGGATTTTTTTGAGTTTTTATTGGATAACAAAACACTTTTGGTGAAGCTATGAAACCCACTGATTTGAGGCCACTATTGAGTAATCAATTATCTTTGTTCTTTATAGATGAACCCACAAATTTGCATGGATAATATAGATCATACGAGTATTTTTTTTAAAAGCTGAAATCTAACTATAGTTTATAAAAAACAACAATGTTACATCCCAAATTTAATAATCACCATTATATAACATTTCAAGATTGATAACAAAATTTCCTAGATTACAGAATACATGCCTTTGAAGAAATAATGAATTGTTTCCATGAAACTCTCCTCTCCCTGCTCCAGAGCATTTCCTCTCCTGATGCACCTCTTTCCTCCCACTACCCTTGCTTAGAAAGAGGAATAAATAAAGGGATATTTTTGAGTCCTGGCATTCCCTCTTTCAGAGCATCAAGCTTGCCAAACAAGCTATGTGTCTTCCAATGCCACGCTCTGGGTGACACCACTACTAGTATTGAGTAATCAAATATCTCACTTATTTATAGTTGAACCACAACATGGGAAATTAAGAGTGGACTTATTTTATTACCATAAAAATCTATATTAGGTCTATTTAAAGCATTTAGTTGTGCTTTCTCACATAGTGTCAAGTAGAATAAAACTAGGATAACAGACTTTAGGTTACATGGAGAGCCTCTCAAGATAGAAGGCACATTATCATCATACCATAACATTAAAAATTCACATATGATAATACTTAGAGCCTACATGGATTAAAATGGTCAGTGGACTGTGGGGGTTATTTCCATCCACTTAGCTTACCCTTTTGTGTTTTCAATCGGAAAAAAATAACCCCATATTGGTGTGGTCCATTGTCTAATATCTCAGGGTTATTTTTTTATAGAGGTTGTAAGTTCAAGGCATGGGGAAGATAAAAAATAATAAATCAAATATTTTTTAATGAAGCATCCAATGCTTTTGAATAAATAGCATGAAATAATAAATTTGTAAATGCAACCTAGGAAAATGGGCTTACAAAGATATGTATGGACTCAAGTGTCGATGTTGGTAGACCAAGTTGTTGGGCATTTGGGATGGTATTGGTGGGAAAATTAGTGGTCCACTGTGTAAATTCTAATTGTAGTAGGCTACTAGGTATTAAGTACCCTATAGGCTATGGTTTTTAATGAAACTTCAAATGGATATTTTTTAATTTTGAACATTGCATTGATAGGCTTTATAAATTTTGACCCATCCTTAAATAGGTCTAATTAAATATTTTGGATATATTTTAAGGTTAAAAACATTTAAAAAAAAAAGTCTAAATGGCTATCAAATTTAACCTCTTGTCTTGGTCGATACCAGGCAATTGGTTGATCTTACCGAAGTTGGCCTTGTACTGAATCCCTAAATTCTTCACATAAATACACATGGATCACCTATTAGTCATAGTTTTCATAGTGTTATTGATGGTCCAGATGTTGTTATAGCATTTTGAGGTGGGATGAATATCCTTCCATATAATATATGATAGGTGGGGTGTTATATTAGAGCACAATGTGTTACAAGCTATAGCAATAACCACTCTTATCATTACCACAACAACTACCATAAAGTAGAGAAATTTCAATGTAGAACTCCAACTAATCCCCACACCCATGACTCAATTTGGCATGTAATCTTGGATGTGTTGATAAATAAAATTATGTGTCATGCAATCCTTATTTAATCAGTGTTACTTTGTAAATGCAATATATATGTTATCATCAAATCTTGTAAGAATTGTAGGGTGCATATATTTATTTGTGAATCACTTTCAATTAAGACTTGGTTGATTAATGTCATTAATACAATTATTTAGATGTATAATGGAATGTGTGATTTCATTATATGTTAATCAAACTCTTAAGGAGGATTTTGATTCCCATTTTAAATATTAAAGTTCTTCTGAATACACTATGGTGATTTAAAGAAGTGTGTGTAAATATGCATATTTGGATTTTTGGCTTCAAACATTTCTTTGTAGGCCATATTTGTAACCATGACCTATACGTATTTCATTAATATCCAGATTAATTAGCTCAATAATGCCTTGGAAATTTTATTTACTCCTTGTCTATTATCTCAAAAAAGTTATTAGTATTTCCATCCCAAACTATATTTTTACAAATGAGTAAGTGTGGGTAAAATATTATCCCTGATGATGGGAATCATACTTTTATATGTATCAATATTTGTATCCTTTAGACATAAGGGAATTGGATAAACCTTGGGTAAATATATTTTTATAATTGAAACACCTTAGCTTGCCAAAGAAAAAGGTAATCTGCATAAAGAATCATGTATTAGGCATGGGTAATGATGAAACATGAGAAACATCTATATAAAAATCACTATCCATATCACTTGACCAAGACCTTTGCCTTATATCAAACTAGATAATGGAAAGAAACAAAATAACTAAGCTTATACCATGTATAAGGATGGAGATTTAAAAATAAGGTTATAAGGATATGAACCATAGAAGTGAAGAATAAATGTAGGGAGAGACAATAAAAAATCAGAATTGAAAATCATGTTTATCTACATAAATATAAAAATATAAAGTGAAGGAAGAAAGGCTATGTAAACCCTAGGGTTTAGAAATGCTCGATATGGTATTCAAGTTCACCTAAATGTTTCACCCTATTTTTTATTGATGTTAATCATAAATAAGATATAAAGTGTGTTTAACTTAGATTAGAATATATGTGTCCTATCAATCATAAATCTAAATGGAATGAGTTCTAACTAATTTAAAATTGAACTTCCTAAATATAAAAAAGAATTAAAGAGGATAATATAAATTAAATTATAGGTTGCCCAGATGAGGATCTAGAGGTCTATGTGCACCTAAATAATATCATCAACATTAGGTCAGTATCACTGTATAGTTTATTCTGTATCTAATGGTTCCATTTGTCTATAATTTTACATTGTGTTTGATATAAGTAGGTTCACATGATTCTAGTTTGGATATATGTGCTATCTCAACATTTGATAATTTTTAAAACTCACATAAATCCTTTTATCTCACTTGAAACCCTTGGTCAACCTATAATTATAGAATTGTGCCCACATAATGGAAATAAATGTGGGTTTATCTAACCTCAACCACTCTTTGTTGACTAGTTTAGCACTATATGCATATCCAATACTCTGAAGAGGGAATTCAAACCACATGTAATTCTCCCCATTATGTTGATGTGTGTAATATTGATAATTACATATATGTAACCTATGATCTATCTTTTAATACTTGATAATTTATAATATTGAATTATATCTTGAGTGATTTATCATTGGTAAGTAATTTCTATTAGTGATTGATTGAAAATTTGGGATAAATAGGGCAGCCCTCTTGAATATGCAAGTGTTTGAATATGATTAATGTGTACTTTCTGGATAGATGTTTGATATGTAATAGGATTACACCTATTTTATATTTATAAGAGATTATTTAGGTAATTAATCACACCACATACATGTTTATGGATAGGTAGATCCATAAGAATGATTTAAATTTTAAATATGGTCATTTATCAAAATGAGAGAAAACCATTAGACTTAAGTGGTAATAATAAATGGTATGATTAGAGTTTTATGTTATTATCCAAGAGTAAAGAAAACCAATATGATGATATGAAACTCTTTATATATAAGGACCCTTTTTACACTTATGGAAAGTCATATTGGATCCTAGATTCATCTCTAAATTTCATGGAGATGTAGTCTCTTAAAGAGTTTTATTCTGGTGTAACCATTATTTGTTGCATAGACATTTCATTATATATTTTGATAGTGTAATACAATGTCTATTATTTTTGAATCTATTTATATGATCTGAGCATTTTTGTATGGATGGATGTTCATTTTGGAGTTTTCCTAAGCCATCATCAATTCCTTTAATTATATATAAAATAATAAAGTTTTCTTGGAGTGTTATGTATTGTCAAATTAATCAGAAGAATAAATGATTATTGTGTAAAATTTCATGCAATAAAAATTGACTTAATGGGTCCACTTGACTTGTCCCAATCTATCGTAACCTCCTTAAAATATCCCTGATATGATCCTTCTCCTTTTCCTTTTCTTCTCCTTTTCCTGGATTGACAACATTATTTGAAACTTAAGGTAAACAATAATCATTTTTTGATATGTATTGACTATTAGCTGCATTTTTAACCATTGCATACTTATCAAGACCTCAAATAATAAAAAATATTGAGATGAACTAATTACATAATTCTAAATAATTATAGTGTCATAAACAATCCTAATGATATGTGCTATGTGTACTTCCTCCTTTTAATGATTGATTTATCTTGAATAAATGATTTAATGATTGTTTGATCTATCTATAATGTTTTTGAGTGTTTAATAAATTATGATGAAAAATATATATGTAATGTGTGATTTTATAAATGTATATTAGATACAATGTTTGTTTATTTATTAAAAAAATCAATTCAAATAAATGCCCATTTATCACCCTAATATAATATATAATATTTTTTAAAAAAAAGGATACCTTAAAGATGGTACACTTTGACCATAAGGGGACACTAAATGAGCCACGAACATATGCTAAATTCCTAATAGACTAATAATTCATATGCTATTGACATAAAACCTTTGATACTAAAATAAAGGAAGAGAGGGAGAAAGGGGATACATGAAGGAAACTAACATGTAATTTAGACCAATAATTGAGAAGTATATAAAAACATTAAAGTCATGAACTTTAACAACTAATTTATGCCTTTGGACCATTTGTTAAGTGTTCATATGTATGTTCATCATAATTAGTAGTAGAAAATTAGGTGCCTCCCTACCTACCCACGTTAGGCTGATGGCATCAATCATGTTCTTTTTATATATTATTTTTATGTATGAAATAACATGGATCTTATTTGAATAAATTTATAAATTTTATTTTTTTTCAGTATATATCCATTAAAAATTAGTAATACTAAATTCAAATAAATTATAAAAACCAAAAAAAAAAAATACACTACCTTAAAGATGATCACACCCTAACCACTAAATGACTTATAAACATTAGTTACAATCCTAAAAAACTAGTATGTACTATTCTCCTAACACAAAACCTTTGACACTTAAAACAAAGGAGTAGAGACATGAATAAAACACATAAATGCACCAATAATACCCAATTTATACTTATAATCAACAAGTATGCAAACACCCTAAAATAATCTAATGTAATGAATATTATATACCTTCAAACCCATTTTAATGTGCCCATGAGTATGTGTACCATAAATAATAGTATCATAATTAGTTGCATCCCTACCCACATACAATTGTTGACGACATGAATCATGTCCTTTTTATATGTCAGTTTAATCTATAAAATAACATTGATTTTATTTGAACAAAAATATTTATTTGCTTTTTAATTAAGAATAATTTCAAAAAACATTAATTAAACTAAAAATATGTCCGTGATAAAATAGCATATATAAAAAAAACATTTGAAGTTCTATTCAGATAATAAACCCATAAATAAATGTGAGAAGCCAAATATTTTTTGTTGAAAACATTTTACATTTTTACCAAATGATAAAATTAACATCTTCAAATTGACCATCATAAATATTAGAGAATAAAAAATATCCATTTTGTTACTTTAATTTATCTATGAGATAAAATCCTTTTCTAAATTTTCTTAGTGCAATGAAAGAGAACGACATAGGAATACTGATGGACTGATATTGACTTGGTGTAATAAAATTGATGTAATTGATTGGACTTAGTGTAAGATGAGACATGCATTATTAACACTACTAATTGAAATGTCAATGACTTTCATTTTTTACATCACTGCCACTAAAAATATAATGAAATAAATGAATACTTAGACCACATCAAAAGAAATAACATCTATAGATTATAATGTCACATTTAATATAAGCAGGACCTTGTGAAAGAGAGCTTGTTTGTGACCATGTATTATCACTATCAAACGTTTTTATTCTATCTTCCTATAATTTAAACCATGGAAAAAACTTTGATCTTTGGCTTTGATTGGGTTAAGTAATTGTTTAACTCATATGTATTGTGTGAAATGAAGCACAAAAGGAACAAGCTTGTTAACATATATACATAGTTGGAGATTTGATGTTCTTATTGAATGTCATGAAATAAATCTTGTTTGTGCTCAGGATGATATTTGACATTCATCCCACCTTGTTGATTGAAAATTTAATGATGGCCTAATATTATTCTAGACCTTCCAATAACATTTTTAAAATATATTTACTTACATCATATAATATTATAATACGTAACAATAACATTCAAAGATAACATCTAACTACACATCAAAGTTTGAAATAAAATTATTTTAAAAATAAAATGAAAATTCTAAAGAATTGAATAACAAATAATTGAATAATATTAAAGTCTTATTAGTTACTAAGAAAAACATTCTTAATATATATATATATATATATATATATATATATATATATATATATATATATATACATACATACATATACACAATTAAACATCAAAGGTTTAAAAATCTTATATTTTTAGTATCTTTCCATATTTTGGGCATTGAATCCCAAACCACTTCTAATGTATTGATCCCATTAAATGACACTCTAATTAATAAAACTAATCTATCCAACCCTAGATTTGATATTTTAATATCTCTTATATGATCTTGTATTAAAAATCCTCTTTCACATGCAATTGTCCTTGCGAATGGTAAGAACCACTTGACATAATCTCATCATATTAGGATAAAGAGAATTTTAATGATTTATATGATGGAACACTCTCCATTTTCATTTACTAAAAAAGCTTCACAAGTCAAATTTAATGAATCTACAAAAGGATACAACTCTAATTTAAAAACTTTAGCATGAAATAACATGTGAAGATTAGTTTGATCCTCTTGATTGGTAGGTGATAAATGTGTGAGAATAATATCTATCTAATGTTTTAAACTCTTCTCTTGACCGCTACATTCTTACTGATAAAATTTGGGGGTGAATAATCTAGAAGCATTGAAAAGAGGAAGATCAAGGAATCTTTCATTCAAATGGTATATAAGATCTTAAATGTAATATTTTATGACCTTCTTAAAGATTTGTAGTGTTCCATAAACTCAAGGATTCATTTTTTTATTTATTTCATCACTAAAATCAAACTTAGCATCAGGGATACACACATATAATAAGTTATTTTTATCATTGACTTTACATTATTAATTCATGATTTCAATAAATCTATCTGTATATTGTTAGCTAAATTTTTAAAAAGATATATTGTTCCTTCAATAAATGTTTCACTCCTTAAAAACTATCTTGTTAGGTTAGTAAAGGTCACCTCTACCCAATAATGGTGATATCAATACTATCTTCTTAAAAAAAATTATTCAAGATACTGAGCTCGCCTAAAACATATAAAAGCATATTGAAATAAAATTGTCATTAATAAATGCTTATATTATCATACCATGACAATTTTATCCTTTCATTATTCCATAGTGTTAAAATTATTTGCATAAGACTTAAAATCCTTTTAATGACCTCTCCCCTAGATAATCATCTAGTACCTTATATTTGTAAAGCATCAAGAATATCAATATGCATGACCTTAAGTAGTGATGCTAATTTCATTCTTTATTTTTGAATAATTTTGAGCACATGAATATACATTATTTTTAATATTTTCCACATGCATCAACTCATGAACCTTATTTGAAGCATATAATATTACCAATGACTCTTAATGTTCTACACAATAAATGCTGATAAAATTTGGGACATCCTTTCTTAAATATGAAATAAAATCATTTTCATGTCCTGCCATTGCTAATGCCCCATCTATAGAAATAAAAATCAACCTCTTAATTGAAAGACCTTGTTCATTTATCAATTCATGTGCATTATCATATATTATTTTCCATTTTCCCATTGGCCACGTTATTGATAAAAATAAATTAGGAAATTGATGGTCCAGTCCTTTTTTAGTCTATATATGTAGCATGAAAAATAATATGTTATAGACTAAAATCAATTGTTTTATCCAACATAAATGAAAATAAAGGGTTATTTAATATAATTTAAACTTAAAGATTTTAAAGATACTTTGATATGTAATACAAAAATACATTTGAATCAAAACATTCTATAAATGAATAATATTTCAAGGACTTTGGAATATTAGTTGTTTCTGGATACAAGAGAGAATATAAATATTTTCTTATTTAGACAACTATAAATCCTCTTGTCAAATAAAATACATTGTTTTTATCTTGGTGATCACTCTTATTTTATTTTTATCTTGATTTTCTATAAATGGTTTGGGATAGACATGACCTATTTCTCCTCAGCACATAACCATGGAGTAGCTACTTTGTTAAGTGCTACAAATTTATCATTAGTTAAATTAGCATCAATTCCCTCTAACCCAAGGTCCGAATATGTAATACTTTACATAATATTCACATGTCATGAATGTTTTATCATCATGCTCAAATTATTTAACCACTTAAACTTATCTACCCATTCATTGTGATAGTTTTTTTTGTCACCTTTTCTTTTTTCTTTTTAACCTTTTCATCAAATCGATCCTCTTATGAATCAGAAGAAGTTACAAATATTACATATAAATTTTCCTTGACCACAAGGTCTGATGCAGGAGCATCTACAATGGCTACCTGAAGACATGGTCAAAGTTGGAAATTCTCAAGCATACAAAGCTAAAGTCATGTCTTGTTTTGTATTTGAATTCATATTGTTGTCTTTTCCCTCCAAAATGTTATTAAGGAGGAATAAACGTAAATATTAAAAGTGAAAGTAAAAAGGAGTGAACAAGGGTGAAGTGGGTTGAAAGGAATCCCCACATTGGGAGTTTGTTGAGAAAAAGTGGAGGAGATGGTTGAAAGATTTCAACCATAAGATATTAGTTGATATTATCTCTCAACTTAGATATTAGTTTAGAAAATCTCTCCTTTCTCATTTCAAAGCCCAAGTTGGCATAGGAGACTCTTTCAAAATAATAAGATATGCATTGATATGATAAGAGGAAGGACCTGAGAAGAGGGACGTAGAAGGAAAGAGCGAGAGGATCTCCTTTAGGGAGAGGAAGAGCCACGAAGGCCATTCAGCCTATATTATCCTATTTGAGCTGAGGTGACAGGATTGTGCATCTGAGCCTGAACAAAGGGAAAGGAGTCTATTTTGGCCAGGCTGAGTAGTGTCTTCCTCTATATTTTCTTTGGCCATGGAAGAGAGCTAAGTAAAAGTTCATTACACATAGTTCAGAAGGAGGGCACAGGTGCAAGCGCAATAGAGTGATTATGGAGTGGTGCTGAAGGAGACGGTGAGTGCTATTGCAAGATTTGGGAAAGTCTTCGAGCAGTATGGAATACAACAAAACTAGAAGCTGAAGTAGAGGGTGCCAAAATAGTGGGTGCTTCAAGTGTTATTGGCATTGATATTGATTCTAACAAATTTAAAATTGCTAAATATTTTGAAGTCACACAGTTTGTGAATCCTAAGGATCATGATAAACCCATTCAGCAAGTGCTTGTTGATATGACCGATGGAGGTGTTGATTAAAACGTTGAGTGTATTGGAATTATTAGTATAATGAGAGCTACTCTTGAGTGCTATCATAAGGGTTGGGGAAACATCTTTTATTATTGGTGTTGTAGCCTCTAGATAGGAGATTTCTACTCGACCGTTTCAGCTGGTTACAAGATGTGTATGGAAAGGCACTGCTTTTGGTGGCTTCAAGAGTCATTCTAAAGTGCCATGGTTTGTTGAAAAGTAAATGAAAAATGAGATCAAAGTGGATGAGTACATTCCACACAATTTGACACTAGACCAAATCAACTAAGCATTTCATCTGATGCATGGTGGGAATTGCTTGTAGGTTGTACAGAAGATGCATGCCACTTTAGGAAATCTGTAACAGCATTGAATTCTATGTTGAAACCATAGGTGCTACATATATGTTATATTTGAATCTAGGTAAGGCAAAAATAGAGTCGACGATTTAAAGAGATCTTCTAATTGATAGATGGCAGTAATGTAGTGTACAAGAGTTTACTGAGGGAATCAGACATTCATTTGCAAGATCAAACCTGTAAACAGGGCCGTTTGGATGTGTGAGAATTGTGTTTGGAGTCTACAACTAGAATTTGATAAAGAGATCATTGGTCATGGATGCACGGTATGTATCGCTTGTTTTTACAGCCCCAACTTTTGTTGTTTTATTTCCTTCTATTGTGTGGAAGACCTTCTAGCCATAGGTAGATGTTATTTATGTCATGGTGTGTTGACAGACACAAAAACAAAGAAAAATTGTTTCTTCTTTTATATTGTGATAGACAAGGAAGGGATGTATTTCTATAACTCTGTACTGATTGAGAGCCTGATAAGCTATATTTTTAATATGTCTATTTTAAAATGGCCTTTGGCTATGAGGAATGCACGCAAATAATTGTAGGGAGACTATCAAGGTTGTAGGTCTATCAAAAAGCAGAGACACTCTGATTTAATAGTGTACCCCTATGAAGAAGACTATTTGATCAAATGTGGGTTTTAAAGTTTTTAGAAAGATGCCTATATAGAAGATAGTCACTAATCAGAACATTGGGGATCCTACCAGTATCTTGGTCCTAATAAGAGAAAAGTTCACCGAGAAGAGGCCAAGTGAATAAACAAGGTAACCTATTTGTAAACAAGGTGAGGGTTACATCAATTTTGTTATCAGAGCTTGAAGCTCTTGGGATTTGTTGAGGAAAGGTATGAGTAACTTTGATATTTGATTTGAATTTATTGTGTTTATGAAGTAAATAGGTGAAAAGGAATTTTAAAGCCATTGAGGCTTAAGAGGAGAAGAAGCCAAGGAAGGCTTAGTGAAGAGCCAAGAGAAGCTTTAGAAGAAGAATACACAAGAGAAAGATCCAAAGCAAGGTAAGCTTGGATTTGTGATTTGTGTTTATTGAAGTGTTGTATAAAGAGTTGTTGTAGGATTGAGAAAAAGATCAAAAGTCTAGGATGCAAAAGGCCTAGGTGAGATCAAGGAGATTGTCAAAAGACCAGTCAAGGAGAAAGGCTTGGGTGAGACAAGTGGACCTGAAGGGATCAAAAGACCAAGGTGGAAAAGACTTGGGTGAAGATCTCAGAGATGGAAGCATTGTTGAAGACACTACAGAGCAGCAAGGTACATGAGAGTAACAAGAAGGAAGCAAGCATCCAAAAGAAGAGAGGTATGAATAGCATTGAAATTGTTAAAGAAATTGATAATTTGAAAAGAGAGTTAGCTAAGATTAAAGATGAATATATGTCTTGGATGCAGATGGACAAGCAAGCATGGGTATGGCCAATGAGGAAGAGGTTGAAGTGGCCAATTTATCTCCTAATGAAGAGGAGAAAAAGGCAAAAGAAGATTGCCATGAAGAGAGAAGCCCATAGTGGTAAGAGGATGAGAAGGTTGCCAAGTGAGCAACAAGATGAGAAAGAAGTTGTGAAGAAGGTTCTCATTGAGGAGAACAAGAGAAGAGAAGAAAGAAAAGATGAAGTGTCAGGAAGAACACTTAAAAAGATAAGAGTGCTGGTGAGGAGAGCACTCATAGGGACCTTGTGGTCTCTTGTTTTTAGATCTAATGTTGTCTTTGCATGGGTAATTGTAGGTATGAGCAGCCTTGTGAAAGTCAAAAGAAAGGCCTTGAAGAGTGAAGAGATTGGTGCAAGAGAAGACACCAAGTGCACAAGTGAATGTGCAAGAAAGAGAAGTGAGTTTGTTGTTGATGATAAAGAAGAAGAGATGCATTGGTTAATGCATGAGGGAGGTGTTGAGGAACCCATACAAGCAAGGGGAGAGATAGAAGATGAGGATGAATTCTATGATATCATTGAATGCCAGGAAGAGGAAAGAGAATAGCCAAGCACAAAGGAAGAGAAAGATTACTCCATGGAACTAGCTATCAAAAAGGTAAATGAAGTGCTAAAATCCGATTTTGATCATTATTGTAAGCATGAAGTTGCTAATGTACAGGTGTAAGAGTTAAGGAAGACGATAGAGCCCTCAAAAAGAGAATTTAACCATGGATATGTGATGCCTAAATGGTGGAAGAAGCAAATTCCCAAGCAAAAGGAGGTGCTGGTACAAAAACATGGATGCAAGATGCCTACATGGTTTGAGAAGACAAATGATGAGAAGAAGAAACAAATATGGGTACTTAAGAAGGCAAAGAGAGAAGATGTGAGTGTTGAGGCAACAACACCAAGAAGTCAATGGAAGAGGATTGAAGGTGATTCCAGCAACCAAGAGAATGAAGGTGAGAAAGAAAACTTCTCAAAGAATAATGAGGTAGAACATGAAGACACAAAGATGAAAGGTAAGTCAATTGCTTGAAATGAATGGCATAATGATGTTTTTGAATCATTGAATGATCTTTTTATGGAAAATGAGGAATGTAAAATGTCTATGAAAACTAATATTCAGCAAGGAGAGAGTTCCAAATGGATGGATGATGAAAGTGGAGATGTGGAACCAGTTCACATGATTAAAAAGAGTAAGGAAACACAAGGTAAGAGTGCTACAATTATATTTGATGAGTATATTGAAAAAGTTTGTTTGTATGAAGACATCTCAATAAAGGATGAGATGAAGAGTAAGGCTAGTGAAGGATAAGTAATCCTTGTGAATGAAGGACCCAAGTTTGATGAAGAAGGTGAGATAGATGAGATCTCACTAAAGGAAGAGTTGAAGATGTTGGAGGAGATGTTTGGTCATTCAAGAGAGATGAATGAAGGTACAATCCATGGTGAAGACACCATTGGGAAGAGTGAAATAAGACAAGAGCACACTAAAGAGGCAAAGGCAGTTTTGGCCAAAGAGTAGAAGAGTGGAGGTAGCCAAGAGACTTTATGGTCTCAAGTTTTTACTTCTAACATTGCCTTTGACATTTTGAATGTAGGTGTTAAAGTTGTGGAGATGAATGAAGTCCATAGTTCAATGGACAAAGTTTTGAACCAAAAAGATCAAGAAGATCTTGAAGACATGTATGAGAATGAAGCATGGAGATGGGACATAATAGCTGAAAAGGAGATGAGGAGAAGAACATACTAGAAAAGGAAGAAAAGCAAGAAGCTGAAAGACAAAGACCACCAAAGACAAACACCAGCATTGGCATTCACAACAAGACCTTGGGATCTAGGCATATAGTGAGGACTAATGCATGGAGGAAGCATTTCATTTGAACTAAGGTTCAAATTGTCTCTAGAGGGAGAGTATGATGTAGGAGCATCTACAATGGCTACCTGAAGACATGGTCAAAGTTGGAAATTCTCAAGCATACAAAGCTGAAGTCATGTCTTGTTTTGTATTTGAATTCATATTGTTGTCTTTTCCCTCCAAAATGTTATTAAGGAGGAATATATGTAAATATTAAAAGTAAAAGTAAAAAGGAGTGAACAAGGGTGAAGTGGGTTGAAAGGAATCCCCACGTTGGGAGTTTGTTGAGAAAAAGTGGAGGAGATGGTTGAAAGATTTCAACCATAAGATATTAGTTGAGATTATCTCTCAACTTAGATATTAGTTTAGAAAAACTCTCCTTTCTCGTTTCAAAGCCCAAGTTGGCATAGGAGACTCTTTCAAAAGAATAAGATATGCATTGATATGATAAGAGGAAGGATATAAGAAGAGGGTCATAGAAGGAAAGAGCGAGAGGATCTCCTTTAGCAAGAGGAAGAGCCACAAAGGCCATTCAGCTTGTATTATCTTGTTTGAGCCGAGGTGACAAGATTGTGCATCCAAGCCTGAACAAAGGGAAAGGAGTCTATTTTGGCCAGGCTGAGTAGTGTCTTCCTCTATATTATCTTTGGCCATGGAAGAGAGCAAAGTAAAAGTTCATTACACATAGTTTAGAAGGAAGGTGCAATTGCAAGTGCAACAAAGTGATTATGGAGTGGCGCTGAAGGAGATGGTGAGTGCTATTGTGAGATTTGGGAAAGTCTTGGAGCAGTTTGGAATACAACAAAAGTAGAAGCTGAAGCAGAGGGTGCCAAAACAATGGGTGCTTCACATGTTATTGCAATTGATATTGATTCTAACAAATTTAAAATTGCTAAGGATTTTGAAGTCACAGAGTTTGTGAATCCTAAGGATCACGATAAACCCATTCAGCCGGTGCTTGTTGATATGACTGATGGAGGTGTTGATTACAGCTTTGAGTGTAATGGAAATGTTAGTATAATGCGAGCTACTCTCGAGTGCTATCATAAGGGTTGGGGAAACATTTTTTATTATTGGCATTGCAGCCTCTAGACAGGAGATTTCTACTCGACCGTTTCAGCTGGTTATAGGACGTGTATGGAAAGGCACTGCTTTTGGTGGCTTCAAGAGTCGTTCTCAAGTTCCATGGTTTGTTGACAAGTACATGAAAAAGGAGATCAAAGTGGATGAGTACATTCCACACAATTTGACACTAGACCAAATCAATGAAGCATTTGATCTGATGCATGGTGGGAATTGCTTGCGGGTTGTACTGAAGATGCATGCCACTTTAGGAAATCTGTAACAGCATTGAATTCTATGTTGAAACCATAGGTGCTACATATATGGTATATTTGAAGCCAGGTAAGGCAAAAATAGAGTCAACGGTTTAAAGAGATCTTCTAATTGATAGACGACAGTAATGTAGTGTACAAGAGTTTGCTGGGAGAATCAGACATTCATTTGCAAGATCAAACCTGTAAACAGGGCCGTTTGGATGTGTGAGAATTGTGTTTGGAGTCTACAACTAGACTTTGATAAAGAGATCGTTGGTCATGGATGCATGGTATGTATCACTTATTTTTACAGCCCCAGCCTCTGTTGTTTTATTTCCTTCTATTGTGTGGAAGACCTTCTAGCCATAGGCAGAGGTTATTGATGTCATGGTGTGTTGACAGACACAAAAACAGAGTAAAATCGTTTCTTCTTTTATAATGTGATAGACAAGGAAGGGATGTATTTCTATAACTCTGTACTGATTGAGAGCCTGATAAGCTATATTTTTAATATGTCTATTTTAAAATGGCCTTTGGCTATGAGGGATGCATGTAAATAACTGTAGGGAGATTATCAAGGTTATAGGTCTGTCAGAAAGTAGAGGCACTCTGATTTAATAGTGTACCCCTATGAAGAAGACTATTTGATCAAATGTGGGTTTTGAAGTTTATAGAAAGATGCTTATATAAAAGATAGTCACTAATCAGAACATTGGGGATCCTACCATTATCTTGGTCCTGATAAGAGAAAAGTTCACCGAGAAGAGACCAAGTGAATAAACAAGGTAACCTATTTGTAAACAAGGTGAGGGTTACATTAAGGTCTCTATATTTTTGGATCACACTCTCCAATGGAATACCTAATTGCGTGTTGTAATTTTTTGTTTTTTTAAATCCATATATTTCATGAATAGTATGTTGAGATTTTTCATTTGTGAGATTATATAGTTGCCTATAGGTTGAATGCTCAATGATTTATGTTGAATTTTTTTTTAAATAATAAATGTGAAAATTAGTCAACTGACTTATACATAAACCACAAATAAATGTCAAGGATATATTTCCTAAACTATCAAAATTATAAATCATTGGATTCACTCAATCCCATTGAACAAAATTGGCTTACACTATTTTGTAATTTCTTTACAACATCTTCCCAATAAATAAAAAATGGCATTCATCATCTTCAATATTTGGTTTTCATTAAAAAAAATTATTGTAAAATGAGGAGATGTGGGTCCCCAGTCAAAATATGGAGGGCATTCTAAAGGTATAAAATACTGTCTACTAAATAGGCTAGTACAAAGGTACCCATAATAGAGACCATCGAGAGATGTATTTCATGTTAACATAGAGGATAGCTAAATAATTTTTTAAATGGTAAAAATGGAAATATATATTTGAGGTAAAATATATTTATATCTAACATAAAGTCCTACTAAATAATTTTGAAACAAGAAAAATAATAAGCTAACATTAAGGAAAGATAGTATTTAGTATAAATTAGAAAGCTCTAAATATTGAAATTTAAGCACTTACAACAAACAAACAAAATTAAATAAAACACATATACAATTAACATAAATATTCAAAATAAAATCATGAACATGACATAACATACCAAAATTAATGTGGATAAATATTTTCACAAGCCAAAGGTAGTAGTTAGTGGATAATCAATCACTCGATTTCTTACTTCCTAAACAAACATAAAACTAACAAAAAAATTTCTTTTGTTACACTTTTTTAAGTTTTAACCTATTAACTTCCTTTTACTGGTGGATATAGTTGGATGTGAAACCTAAGAGATTAAATTCCCTAGTACAGTGAGATTATTGTTTGTGTGTAACGATGGTAGGTAAAATTAAAATTAGGGTGTAGTTTTTGTAATAATGTCACCACGTTGTGCCATGTGATTTAAGTGAGTTATAAATTATTCTTATTATTTTGAGTTCATATTAAAATATTATAAATTAGGTTTTGTATGTTTTATTTTAAGCATATGATAAATATAACAAGCTCATGTGACCACCAACTGAGCGAAAAATTTGATGTGACCACTAGATAATGGAAAAGTTCCATGTGACTAAAAATAAAATGTCATGTTCCAACTTGAACTACCTACCCAATTAGATTTCCAATGGTAATATAAAAAAACTTATGTTCACATTACATTTTAAAATTTCCTTTTGATATGGATATTAAATAATTGAAAGTACTTATTGATGGTTTGTAATAACATAAAGCTGTAAAATATGTTTAAAAATCCCAAAAATGTTCAATATAGACATCAAATCACATGGTTTATTTTTTTTTTACTTATGGTCCATGTAGTTTATTTTGTTTTACTTATGGTCCATGTTTCATTGGATTTTGTGTCATATGAAAGCAAGAACACTATTTCAATAATTAGCTTGACACCTCTTTATAATTCATCGTTTGCCCATCTCTTATCATTATCCAATGTTTGTATTCTATCTTCCAATAATTTAATCGATGTAAAAATCTGTAGGCTTTGGATTTGAATAGGTTAAGCACTTATTTAACACAAAGAATAAAAGGTCGGTGTGTGTCGACATATATACACAAGGTTGAGAATAGGTCTTATGGAGGGAAAATAATTGTTAGGACCATGCTAATAACATACATACATCTAATTAATGAAATGTAGGGTGCACACTCTAATTCCTACAACCTTTGGATTTTTAATCATATATTTTCTTTACCAATAATTATATATTTTATAGAAGTGTTATGAAATTATGATTAGCTTTGTAAATGTTTACTAGTTTTTTGTAATCAAAATAGGTATACCTTATAGAATATACACACACACACACACACACACACACACACACACACACACACACACACACACACACACACATATATACATATATATGTACATATATATGTACATATGTGTATATATATATATATATATATATATGTATATATATCTACATATATATATATATATATATATATACATACATACATACATATGTATGTATGTATACATATGTATGTATGTATATGTATACATATGTATGTATGTATATGTATACATATATATGTATGTATATGTATACATATATATATATATATATATATATATATGTATATGTATACATATATATATATATATATATGTATATGTATACATATATATATATATATATATATATATATATATATATATATATATATATATATATATATATATATATATATATATATTTAAAAGGACACTAAATTCATATGTAGAAAAACATATAAAGTCCCCATGTTATTTTTCAATTAACCAATGATATTTTAATTTGGTGAGATAAAATCCCTTCATGTTTACTAGGTACTTACATTACTATTGGAATACATCACTGTATCTATTATTAATCAAAATTAATAACAATGCAAGGATGTTTACAACAATAAGGTGATCATTTGGTATGCACTACCAAAAATACATGTCATTGAGAATACATGACTCAAAAAACTTGTTGCATACACATATCAACCAAATGATCACAAAGGTACATAAAAAATCATAAAACATAATTATTAAGTTACAGACCACAATCCTAAAAGGAAGTGGAGCCACCTAATTCTTGGGAACTCCAAATGGAAGGTTTAGATAAATAAGGACCAAACACTGCCCAACTATTTTAATTTATTTTAGGGGTGAAATTAAATAATGGTTCCATAACCAAAATGTATTTAGATAAAGTTATCATCTTGATCACCCCTACGTAAGTAAGCTTCATCATAATGGGCCAATGATAGACTTCCCATACTATGGTAGTGGACTTTAGTCAACCCCCCATGTGATTTAATAGAATTGGAGAAGACGTTTAGACTATGAGAGTGGATATGTTAGTGCCATTGCATGAAAGGATTGGATTCATGTGATGGTTGATCCTAGATAATGTAGGTCACAGTGAAAATAACACTCTAATAGTGGTTTATTAATTCTTACAATTATTGTAACTCAAGAACCACCTTCTCAAATTCAGCTTGGATGTGCATAAGAACCAAAGAGATAACAATCACCTTTTATCATTAATTTAAAATTATGAAGATGATTATTTATGGTTAAAAATAACTAAATTCCTAATTTTTTATAAATAATATAAAATAATAGGTTTGAAGAAGTTCTATGTATAATAAATATAAGCCAACAATTGAGCTTCTATTCCTAAAAAACCATATGCCAAGAGAAGGTTTTGGTTAGAACAATGAGAAAATGTTTTGGATCCATTTCTAGGTAGTTTAAGCTCTCAAACAAATATAAAAGAGATAGTTGAAGGCATTTGGTCTAGAGAGGCCCAACATCTAGGTTGATAAATTTTATTGTGTAAAAGGCACTCCCCAAAAGGAAGGCCTTTATATACTAAACACTAGATAACATGTGGGAGCTTAGGCTCAAGCCTAACATTCTATTTTTTAGTTATAATAAGCCATGTTCTGGTTGAAGAATGTAAATCCAAGACCTATTTTACTTGTCTAGAGTAGAAGATAATTAGATTATTATTTGATAAATGAGACTAGGATAATAATTTCTAAATTGAATGCCATAGTTCCACATCCATTCCTTCTACCATGCACGCGGTATTTTGGAACCCATATCATGTAGCTTGACATTAGACATCAACTCTTGGATATGTAAAATGGAAGGTAAGTCTATATTAAGTATATAATATTCATCTTCATGTAGATGTCATGTAATACAATATCAATAAGAAGTCAAGTCCTTAATAGTGTGAATGTTTTTTTTTAAATATATGCATATATTGTCTTACTTATTATACGGGACCAATAGATATTATGGTTGTTAAAGGAAATGCCATTATGATATCTAATCCAAACCTATTTAAAAAAAATATTAATAGCTTCTAAATCTTTCCAAATGCTCTTGGATATAAAAGAGCCTTATATCTTGACAAGGGCAATGGTAATTAATAGGGTGTGTACACTAATGTTTTACCAACTAATTTTACCATAGGATGTACTTTTATAGATGAATTACCTTAGAATTATTTTCTAAGGCTCATTACCTTTAATTTATCTAATCACCCACTTTAACCAAAGGGAAATACTTTGCCTATAGATATCAATGATGCCCATTCTATCTTTATCATGAAGAAGACAACATATGTCTCAAGAAACATTGTGATAACCTCTTATTTGATTAGCATTGGTCTCAAAATATTATAAATTAATCTTTGATAATTTAACATATGATACTTTCGACAGGGTCCAACGTGAGGAGAAGCAAACATGAGTGGTTGCAAGGATTTTGGTACAAACCTAAAATTTACTGCCTCAAGAGAGAGGCTTAGAAATTTAATATTAAACCTTTTTTTTTAGTCTATCAATGACATGTTGCCAATATAAGAAGGATAATTATCAAAAGAAAATGGAAACCTAATAAATTTAAATTTATCTTCTTTTTTCATCCACTTACACTAAAAATGATGGAGCCATTTAGGAAAAGGCATCATGCTATGTCTGCAACATTAGGTTTTAGCTCATTGAAAACTAGATCCTGAAGTTTTAAAAACAAATATAAGGTATCAAAAAACCTCTTTTAAGAAATAATATTTCAGTTGAGAGTAAGGAAGGTATCATCAAAAAAATTTAAATTGAATATTTGAGAGGATAAATAAGGGAGAGCAATAATATGATGATAAATACTTGATTTTCTATGTGAGAAACAAAATAAGAAAACACCCCATCGACCAAAACATATAAAGCAAGAGCTATAGGGAAACCATGTCAATTGGAGAAAAATAGTCTAAAATCTATTGGAATTTCATGCATTAATGTTGAGACAAGATAATTCACTAGAAAAGAAAGTTTGAACTATCAAAAGAAAGAATTGGCCAAATCCCAAAGCCTTAAGCATAACAGGAATAAAGGGCCATTATATCCAATCATAATATTTTTCATAATCATGTTTGATAAAGATGGTCCTCTTATAAGAGGTCTAAGCCCATCCTATTCCTTATAAATCTACAATTATATTATCCAATCTATATCTATTTTTTGTGAAGCATGCTTTCTCAAGTATGATGATTACAGGTAGAATAAGATCAAGAAAATTCTTTACGGTCTTGGTAATGACTTTATAGGAAGACT
>JARHVA010001515.1:1702500-1725000 GCA_037957365.1 Torreya grandis
CAAACATCAAAGTTATATCAGATTATTGCAGCCATGATTGAGAATAGTGTTAGAAGTAAAAATAATGAGAGGTGAGGGGTGAATCAATATTCATAAAATTTCTTTAACGATCTTACTTAAGCAATCATAAATCATTTACACAAGCATGTACATCTTAGCAATCATAAGCACCAATTCACAAGAGCATGAAATACATGAAGACAATATATATGTGGGAAACCCTCAATGGGAATAAAACCCAATAATGATATAAATTTAATATAGTCCTATAATATAGACACTCATTTTATTAAATCACCCACTTGACATGGAACACGAACCCCAACTAGCTAACCACCAACTCAGCTAGGTTTTATCAAGCACCAACTTGTAAGGAGCCACCAACCCCCTAGATGACTCAAAAACAAATAAAAAACCTAAATCACTTAATAAAATTTGTAATACATTAGTTTTCATAAAAAATATTATGATCTTAATCCTCATATCTTTGCACACTTCTATCCCTCTCAAACTAGCCTCTAGCCTTCTTTGCTCAAATATACCTCTTCTTGACTTGATTAGATAATATGACCATGATATTGATATGAATAACCTATGTAAAATATTCATATTTTATCCTATACACTCCTATAATGGTCTATAATACCTTATTATGTTACCAAGTTTTATCATATTTGCGTACACTGTTCACACTCTGAACACTTCAAGTAGGCTTGAAATTGCCTAGTATTTACACAAGTCACTTGATCATTTTTTTGCTAGCCAAAAACACTTAAACACTTATAATTTAAAAATAATAATCCTTATTACATATAAAAAAACATGAACCAATAATTATATTAAGTTGGCCACAACTCAATAGGAGACATTCCTTCTGTAAGTCTCATGGGGACCTAATCCTATTAGGCTTAGTACACATTACTCTTTGATCTTCTTGGAGTAAATTAAAACAAATCACATGGAAGTAAAATCCAAATAAATATAACTATAATAATCTAATATTATCTTCATAACTTTTTTTTATCACAAACCACTACTTGGAGCACACCATTAGTACTATTTATATAAGGCCTATGCATACCCAAAAATTTTGTCTGTAATAACTAAAGCATAAACAAAAATTTGATAAATAAGCATGGAAAAAACTCATATATTCAGAAACCACATGGAATAATTGTCATCATAAACTTCTTAATATGCTTCAAATCAGGGTATAAGGCTCAAACTCTTCTCTGCAAGAAGATCACTCAAATTTCCCAACTAGTCTCAAAATAGAGTCAAGGAAACATGAAATTCTGATACCTGATTGGAAATAATTAAGTAATTTAAATTAATTAACATGAAATTATAAAATATATATAATAACCTCAAAAAATATATATACTAAGATCTAATGTAAACTATTGGTCTTACAGACTAGTTTGTTGACTTTCTTTCTCATTGACTTCACTTAGCCAAATAAGCCATTTTGACTTCAATGTTCCAACATCTTAAAATAAATTAAAAAATTATAAAAATTATTTTTTTATAATTTAAACACGAAAAAATAATAGTGAAAATTATATATATTGACTTATGGCAAAGAGTCTCAAACCCATTACAACAACTTGCATAGCCAAAACTGCCAATTTGCCTTGAAGACTAGTCATGGTAATTTTGAATTTCAACCCCTATGTATGCACATTAAAATTATCATGATGAATTTTAATGATAATATATGATCATTATATCATTATAAAATAGGTAGATAACATGTTCATATGGAAATATTGGTCTTTCAAACCAATCTCAGAACCTTGTACCTTCAATGTCTCATCTTCACTAGATAGGTCAACTTATGAGCAACATTTTTGTTATTAACATCAACCCAAAAATAATATATATAAAATGAAAATGTATTATAGGTATTTAGTGACATCTTAATATACTTGGATTCATCCCTAGCCCTTGTTAGGATATCCCAAATTAATTTCTCACTTTTGACTAGTTTTCTCACTATCTACACCACTAGGTATGTTAGTGACTGGTCAACTTATATGATATATTTAACACCCATAATGGATATAACCTATCCAAAAACAATAATTTACATATAATAAAAGTCTCAACAAATTTCCTCCAATGACATTCATTCTTTGAGTTGATCAACTCTATTTGATATAATAAATTTATGAGAAACAAGGTCTTTCCTATAGGGTCCACTCACTCTTGTAACAAACCAAACAAACTTAGAGGTAATTGAGAGAGTTTAATTCAACATCAAATAACATATATTTCCATACCAAACCATCCTAAGAACTTTATAACAATATTTTCAACATGAAATGATTGATAGGGTTCTTTGAGGGTTCAAACCATCTTTGAGTCTCTACAATCATTCATAAAGCTTAAACCTTTATTATAGAAACCAATGAATATAAATTTCAGTTAAGAACCTTACCAATATACCAATAATAAATTAATTTCTTGAGTATACGTTACATATTCCAATGTGCACTTTAAAAATATTTTTAGGTAGACAACTCTTCATTTCATGCACTTGAAATATGTTATAACTACTTTTCAAGCAATTTATTGTAAACCATGATCTAAAACTTAGTAAAAATATTTTAAATAGCATGACATACCTTTTTTAATGCACACATACTCACACTTTCCTTGTAATTTGATCCTAATACCCCATCTAACCACCATCTCTCTTTTTGATCTATAGGCTTTTAAGCTGTAAGTCATAATAGGTCTTGACAATGACCTTATAACCATTGTAAAAGATATAAAAACATAATTTACTAACTAAAAAAACTCTCTCATGCTCAAACAATGTCAATTATTCTTCATATGTCTTATCAACAACTCATGTTGCTTCATTAGGCCAAGCATGGTCTAGAGGTGATCTAGTTACATACTAGGTTTGTAGGTCTTACCTATGTCTACTTACCCTGAGAGTCACTTGAGTGATTCAAAGCCCCATAATAATGCTAAAAAAACCTCATATAGCCTCTTCTTTTAATATTCAATAGAACCTATATGTGGCTCAATGGAGCATATTCATAGTTTCTTATATAGATCTTCAGAGCTTGACTAAGGATCTTCATAGCTCACTATGTCATGTAAGTCTTACCCATATATGCTTACCCTAAGAATATATATTGAGTGCTTAAAATCCTCATAATAATTTTCAAATAACCTCATATATCCTAGTCTTTGTAGATTCAATAGACCATCTTCATAGCTGAATGGAGTATCTTCGAAATTACTTACATAAATATTCAGATCTTGACTAAGGATATTCATAGATCACTATGCACTATGCTGAGTCTTCAAAAATATTGGAAAAATTTTGTTTCCAAAAATTTTAATTACTTCTCAATACTTCAAATTATCTCTTAATAGAGAGACATTAGGTTGCCACTCTTCCTTATCATATCAGGCATACAAGTTCATACCCCACATACCATGCGTATTGACATCAATGACATAAACCTTCACATAAAGTGATATCAAACTTGAAATCAATTATAAGACTTATCAACAAACTAAACTTTTGTCATTTATGGCAAAACATTCTTAAAACTAACCACTCTCATCTCCCCTAGTCTAGCTAAATTCCCTTCTTGGACTTTCTCCCCCTTTGACATTAATGACAAAGGTCTTCCATAACTATCATCTCTGAGCACACCTTCTTTAAAAAAAGTTAAAAATACAAAATATGAATCATTAAGTCAATATATTCCCCCTCAAACCATGCATGCATCTTTCAAAATGAACTTAGATTATAAGACCACTTCAAAAAAAATCAAGCTTAGTCAACAATCTGAATAACTCCCCGCCAAACCAAGAATCCACCATGCTTCTACTAACTATAAAGTGTCCTTATGAAGCCTGATGGAGTCTCCCATTTCCATATAGAATTAAAACACCACATTTTTAGGATATTCCAAGATCTTCATGCACTCAAAAGACTGAATGTTCTTCAATATCCTTTTGGGCTTGATTGGAACTATAGGCTTCATCCCTTCATCAACCATTTGATCATCAATGTGAGTTGAAAATAGACATTTATGACTTGATTTCACACCTGAGGCATTCTCTATCGAAACAAGTAGTCCACTTTATCTTTTATATTGATCATGAATCATCTTTACTACCTTTGGTTTCCAAACATTTGTTTGCCTTCTTTCTTGCACTCTAGGGGCTTCAGACTTCGTCTTTTGACTTGATAACCTTAAAAATTTATTAGGACAAAATATTTCAAATTGTCATACATTGTGATAGCTATAACAAACAACCTTATACATACCATTTGACTAATGTGAATTGTGACTCCTTCCATAGTTATATGAGTACTCATTCTTGGAGGTTCTTCTACACTCTCTTGCTCTATGCCAAAATTGACTACATACAAAACAATAACCATTAAAATAAGTAGAATACCTTATAGTTTTAGGTTATTTGATATGTATTTTCATGTTGACCCTTTTGTATTCAACAATATTCTCCTTGACTAGAGGTGCCTCCATTTGGTCTTCTTTGAAACCAAGACCTATCTTCTCACTTTTAGACTTTTGACTACTCAATATATCATCTAGAGCCTCAATGCTCTTTCTAAACTTCAAAAATCTCTTTGCCTTGATAGATGTTGGATCTAACTTAGCTTTTAGGTATTCTATTTTAGTTTTATATCTTATGCATTGTTTCTATTTAACCTTTAGGTTTACATTGACTATCTCTATCTATGCCTCAACTTGACTGATGATATCATCATACTCCTTAGAGGTGTTACTCAATATATCATCAAAAATGTCAATGTACTTCTCATAGTCCTGAACTAGTGATCTTAGTTTTTTATTCTTTCTTCTTTGAAACTTCAACTCCTCTAAGGCACTTACCAATTCTACCTCAACATTCACTTCTACTTATTCTTCATTTGATTCTACATCAACCATAAGGCCTTTCCTATTTTAATAACCCTTATTGTCTAAATTTATGACGATGAACAAGGTTTCACTATTGTCATGTTTAGGTTCATTACTGTCACTATCACTATCATATTCACTTGAGTCACTTACATCAAAAGAGTTATCTTCTTTAGTGTAGAAACTTCTCTTATTTTTGAAAATTCCTTTCCTACCTTCATACTTCCTAAACTTCTTTTTTTATTAGGCTTATATGCCTTCTTGTCATCTTCATCATGTTCTTCACCATGCCTAGATTTATCCTTTTTAGGACACTTAGATGTAAAGTTACCAATCTTTCCATGGTTGAAACATTTAAAGGGAAACTTCCTTTTGCACTTGCCTGATCCAAATATCAATTTCCTTGTAAACATGGATATCAGTTTATCATCACCAATATATGAGCATTCCTAATTATTTACCTTCTTTTATTTTTACTTATTCTAAACTTTAAAAGTTGATTCCTTCTTGAGTGGTCTTTATTCATTAGTTCTCATCTCATAGGCAGTCAAAATGACATGAATCCCATCCATCTGTAGCTTATCCAAATATTGCATCTCTGCTACTACAGACACCTTAGAATAAAACTTATGATTTACTAATCTCAACACGTTTTAAACAATGGTAGATTATTTTAGCTATTCTCCTAATCCTCTAATGACATTGACAACTTCATCAACCCTTAATAGGTAAGATGAAATAGTTTCATCTTCATTCATCTTCAGTCTTTCAAACTATCTTTGATGGGATTGTAACTTGGCCATCTTCACCTTCATGTCTCCTTAATAGATATTCTTCAACTCATCCCATATCTCT
The DNA here is from genome assembly GCA_037957365.1 of Torreya grandis. Taxonomy (NCBI): domain Eukaryota; kingdom Viridiplantae; phylum Streptophyta; class Pinopsida; order Cupressales; family Taxaceae; genus Torreya; species Torreya grandis. Next base: position 1,708,272 of record JARHVA010001515.1, read on the forward strand.
TTATTTTATTTTTAGTGCATTACCTTCACAATATCTACCTATGATATGCCATAAAGAATGGAATTCATTTCTTTGGAGTTGTTTTCACTAGCCTTCTTACTTGATGCATTAGTTGGTAGAATAGAAAGAGAATTATACCCATCCATAACTAACTTATAGATATCATGACCTTGAGACATAAAATATAAATAATCTTGATATTCTAAAATTCATAATTGGATACATTGAATAATGGATCCTTACTAGTAGAGAAACTACCTTGATCTTGCTGACTAAACATCCTTGCTTCTAAGATATTCTTTAGGTTTTAGAATTGATTCAAAGGACTGAGCTCTAATACCAATTATTGGACTAAAAATGATAGGATCAGTGGGTTGAATAAGTATTCAAAAACATTCTTTAACAATCTTACTTAACCAATCATACGACATTTAAACAAGCATGTACATCTTAACAAACATAATCACTAATTCATAAGAGCATGAAACACATGAACACAATATATATTTGGTAACACATTGATGATGCAAATTTAATATATTATTATAATACAAAATTAAATTTTAGTGAATCACTCACCTCACATGGAACACTAGCCCCAATTAGTGAAACAACAACTCAGTTAGGATTTAACGAGCACCAACTTGAAAGGAACCACCAACACCATAGATGACTCAACACCAAATCAGAAACCTAAAATAATTGATCACCTTAAAAATAAATTTTTACTCATAAAATATATTATGATATTCCTTATCTATTTTCACACTTCTATCCCTCTCAAACTGGTCTCTAGCCTTCTTCACTCAACTAGCCCTCTTCTTGACTTGATTAGGTCATATGACCTTGATATTTATATGCATAACCCATGTCAAATATTATTATTTCATCCTATACACTCATATTATGGTATATAATACCCTATTCAACTCAATAAGTGTTATCTTATTCACTGACACTTCCAACACTCCCAACACTTCAAATAGGCCTAAAATAGCCTAGTATTTATACAAGTCACTTAAACATAAAATTTATAGTCATGAAAACACACTTTCACACTTATATTTGCCACATAAAATTCCTTGGGACACATTAAAAACATTAATCAATTATTACATTAGGTCATCCATAACAAATAAGGCTACATTCCTTCTTTAGGTCTCATGGAGACCTGATCCCATTAGGCCTACTTAGCACACATTACTCTTTGATCTTCTTGAAGCATATTAAAACACATAAAATAGAATTAAAATATCATATGATACCTAAATAGACCCATAAAAATCTAATATTATATTTGTAACTCTTTTTATCTCAAACCACTAAGTGGATCACACCATTAGTATTGTTCATATAAAGCATGTGCATACCTAGAAAGTATGTCTTGAATAACTAAAGCATAATATAAATTTTATTAAAAAACATGGAAAAAAATCATATATTATGAAAAATAATGACCTCAATTTCATTAAAAACTTCATAATATGTTTCATTTCAGGGTATACAAGCTCCAATTCTTCCCTGTGAGAAGCTCACTTAGAACTACCAACTAGTCTCAAAACACAGTCAGGGAAACATGAAATTATGACATATGATTGAACATAATCAAGTAATTTAAATGAAATAAAATGGTATTATAACATCCTTATAACATTATCAAAAAAAATTATAATAATCTATATTGGAGACTATTGGTCTTGCGTACCAATTAGTTGACTTTCTCTCTCATAGACTTCACTCATCTAGACAAGTCATTTTCACTTCAATGCTAAAAAATATTACACTAAATTCAAAGATTATTAAAATTATGGTCACTTAATTTAATTAATTAACAAAATCATCATGTGTATTATATATATTTACCTAGGGAATAGAGTCTCAAACCCATCGCTATAACCTGCTTACCCAAAACTGCTAGTTTACCTTGAAGACTAGTCATGGTGATATTAAATTTCAACACCTATGTAGACACATTGAAAATATATTGATGCATGTAAGTTATCCTATATTATTATTATATAATTATCATATAGTTAGGTAACATGGTTATATGTCAATATTGGTCTTGAAAACCAATCTCACAACCTTGTACCTTTACTATATCATAATCACTAGACAGGTCAACTTATGAGAAATATTTTCATAATTATCATTAAACTTAAAAGAATATATAAAACATGAACATATATTTTAGGTATTTAAAAACATCTCTATGAAATTTTATTCATCCCTAGTCTATGTTAGCACATCCCTAATCAATTTCTCACTTCTGCCTATTTTTCTTGATGTCTACACCATTAGTTCTATTAGCAAATGGTCAAATTTGTGTGATCAATTTATTACCCCTATGGTATAGAACCTATATAAAAACCATCATATAAAAAAACTAAAATTATCACACTTTATCATCTAACTATTTTCATTCTTTAACTTGGTCAACTTGATCTTTTATGGTAAATATTTGAGAAACAAGGTCTTTCCTATAGGGTCCACTCACGCTCATAACAAACCAAACACACCTAGAGGTTGTTGAGAGAGAAAAATTAAACCTCCAATCACTTTTATATCCATACCTAACTATTTTTAGCACTTTAGAATAGGATATTTAACATCATGTCATTGTTATGGTTCTTTGAGGGTTTAAACCATCTTCTAGTCTCAATGATCATTCATAAAGCTTAACCCTTTAATATAAAAACCAATGCTTTAAAATTTGAGATAATATCCTTACAAATATACCATAAATATATTAGGTTCTCATGAATATGTTTCACATGCCAATGGGCACTTTAAAAACCTTCTTATGTAAACAATTCTTCATTCTTTGCACTCAATATTCCTTAGAACCACTTTCCAAGCCTTTTATTGAAAAACATGACCTAAAACATAGTAAAAATACTTGAAAAAACATGAAATACCTATATTAATGCACACATACTCACACTTTCCTTGGAAACTGATCTTGATACTCCATCTGGACACTATCACTCCCTTTTCTCTATAGGACTTTGACCTTTATGTCTTAATAGGTCTTCAAGCTAACCTTCTAACCACTGTCAAATCTCTCAACACCTTATGCAAAAAATAAAATATCATATCTCATTCTCAAACACTTTTAATCATTCTTCTTATGTCTTATCAACAACTCATTTCCTTCATTAGGCCAAATAGGGTCTAGAGGTGGTCTAGTTACATATTAGGTCTGTAGATCTTACTCATATATGCTTACCTTGAGACTCACTTGAGTGATTAAAATCCTAGTAAGTGTAATATAAAAACCTCATATATCATCTTATTTGGAGATTCAAAAAATCATATATGTATTTTGATAGATCATCTTCAGAGCTTGACTAAGGATCTTCATAGATCATTATGTTATATAGGTCTTATCCATGTATGCTTACCCTGAGACTCGATTGATTCAAAACCTCATACACATGCTCAAAAAATATCAAAAAACATCTTATTCAAATATTCAATAGAACATCTTTATGGATTGATGGAGTATCTTCATATTTACTTACACATATATTCAGAGCTTGACTAAGGATCTTCGTAGCTCACTGTGTTCTGTGCACAGTCTCCAAAATTATTGCCAAAAATTTGTCACCAAAATTATAGGTGACTTTTCAAGCCTTAAAATTCTCTCTCACTAGAGAGATATTAGGTTACCTAGCTTCTTTTTCATATTAGGCATATACGCTGACACCCGAAACACCATCCATCTTGAAATCAATGACATCAACCTTCACATTAAATTATATCAACCTTGACATAAGTGAAAACACTTATCAAGAATTAGGGACATAATTATAACCATAGAATAAGAAATTCATAGACATGAGGAGTAATTCCATCATGATGAACCTAAAGAGAATCGTACTGAGCAAGAAATCCCTTAAGATCAGAGAAATGAAGAAGTGCCTCAAGATGACAGAGTACACATAACTATAGAATTGGATAGGGATATGAAAAAGATGAATCCATGTAAGTTTGATGTAACCATTATGGTAGATGAAGCTGAAACATGGTTGACTAAAATGAAGTATTTTAATATTTGAAACTAATTTGAGGTCACCAAAGATGTTTAGGGAGTATATTAATTGGTTATAGAAGTAGCTACGTAGTGGGCTAACAAGAAGCTAGAAATGAATCTAAACTCAACCAACACTAATCGGGAGTATTTTTTGATACTATTTAAATCATGGTGGCTTCCACAATTATATTTTGACAAAATCCCTATAGATTTTTAGAATCTAAATCAAAAAGACTTGTTAGTGAATGCGTACTAGGAATAATTCACTAAAATTATAAAATATGTACCTTAGTATTAGGTTGATGAGAGGTTCATGATTCGGAAGTCCATAATGGGATTAAAACCCCAAATTTTTGGAGAGGTGGAAATTCACGAACCATCCACCATGGACCAAGTCTTTGAAAAAGTAGTCAAAGAGGAGGAAAACTTGAATTTTATTTGCTTAGGTCAGGGACAAGTTTAAGAAACATTTTGGAAGTTCAAAGCCAACTTTAAATAAGAATATCTAGAAGTAGAGGAGTGGAGACTCCAAGAGTTAGTTCAAGATCCACAATACGAGATTAAATAGTAGCTTAGGTAGCAATAAATTGGGTAATGGTTCTAAAGGTAATTTTAAGGGAAACAAATAGTCTAATAGGAAAAGACAAGTAGGAGGTCACTTCATATGTGGAGGTGACCATTTTCCACATGAATGTACCTAGGAAAATCTAAATAACAAATTTTCTATCCCTTAGTAATAAACTTTTCATCAATGTATTAATGCAATAGTTGATAATCTACAAGGTAATTTTTAAGCTTCATCCATATAACTATTAGGTATTTAGTTTGAATATATAGTTTCTATTTTGATAGATATAGGGCTAAAAAATGTTTTATAGCTCCTATAATTCTAAATAAGTTGTAAAAAAAATCTAATGAAATGTCAATTTCATGGTTGGTATAATACAAGAATGATTCAAAAGTCCAAGATGGTAAGTGTTTAGTTGAAATAGAAATTAGGTTGCCTAAATTCAAAACAATAGTGAAACTCTATGTAGTACCACTAGGGTCATATGATGTGATCATTGGATTCAACTCACTTACGAATCATAATTCCAAGGTTCGATGCTATTTAAAAAAGGTTGAGTTTGTATATGGTTATGGTAATCAAAAACCGATTCAAGGTGAAAAAGAGAGTTAAGGCTCAATTAGATTTCTACAATGCAACTCAAGAAGGCCCAAAAAAAAGGATTTCAAGCATATATCATCAAGATAAATGAAATGGAGGAAACTAAGGAACCATCAATTGAATAGTATCCTTTCCTTAGGAATTTTCATGATGTTTTTTCAAAGAAATTACCAATATTGCCTCATAAATGGGAGTTTAATTTCTCTATCAATATAAAAAAAAAATTAGAACCTCAATCAAAGGTAATATATAGAATGAAAACCATTAAATTGGTTTAATTTAAGGGACAACTTCAAAAATTATTATCTAAAGGGTTGTTTAGACCAAGCGTGTCACCATGGAGTGCACGAGTTCTCTTCATCAAGAGGTAGGATGACACTCTTCAAATTTGAATTGATTATAGTGTTGGAAATATTATCATTGATTTCAAATGTCTAACATTATTGGTGATAAAGGCCCCATATAATTTAATGTCTAAAAGTGTTTTTAATGTTCATATTTTTGCTAAAGTGAGTTGATATTTATTTAATATTAAAAGATATATTTTTGGTTGCATAAAGTCAAATGAGGGCCCATGAACAAGTCAAAGAGTCATGAGGTAAGGATAAAAGAGGGAAAGGACACATTTTACTATGAAGGGTCATCTTGAGGAATTCAAAGATTCACCAAGTGAAGACAAAATAGGAAGGGGACATTTTCACATGAAGGGTCACCTTGAGGAATTCAAAAATTTACCAAGATAAAGATAAAAAGGGGAAAGGACAGTTTTTCTTATGAAGGGTCACGATGTGACTTTTCAAATAAAAGGATTTGAAGGTCTATGTAAATGTGGCACCATTTTCCTTGAGGATTGAGGGGTCATAAAGGGTGAATGCAAAAGGTCATTTGTAAATCTATAAAATTAGGCTTGGGAAACCATTTGTAATATGCAAAAGTACATGGTTTGTAATTGTTTTATTTTAATAAAAGATGAGAGAAGAGAAATAGATATTGAAAGATACTTATGTTTTAAATAAGAGAGGTTGGTGCCAATGTGGGTTAGCGCTCATAAATAGTTGTTTTGTTGGTACTCATCAAAGTGGTTGGTGCTCCTACAAGTTGGTGCTTGTGAAATTTATAATTTGAGTTGGTATTAATTCATATACTTGAGATTGTTCTCTATGGTTTTTCTCACTTTGGGTTTCCATGTAAAAATCTTCTCTCTCTCTCTCTCTCTCTCTCTCTCTCTCTCTCTCTCTCTCTCTCTCATGTAGTACTTGTTATTGTTTTAGTTCTATTGCATATCTTGAATGTATGGTTAAGTAGAGTTTGATTAAGTAGATGTTTTATAAGATATATAATATATTGATTCACCCCCTCCTAATATATCCCATGATTAATAATTGGTATCAGAGTAGGTTATTTTGGAAAGAGTTTAACAATTTGAAGGTAGATCGGGGCAAGCATGATGGCTAGATCACATGAAGGTTTTTCTACAAATTAGGCACCTTTATCTGATGGGAAAAACTATGCCTTTTGGAGCATAAGGATGAGGACTTACTTGGTGGTCTTTTGATTTGATATTGGCAAGCAGTGATGGAGGAATACAAAGAGCCACATACACTTGTAATTTATCATGTGGAAAAGAAGGGAAGTGAAAATAATACTAAAGATTTAAATGCTATTATATATGGTTTATATGAATTAGAATTTGTTAAAGTTATGCAATGCAAATCTGCTCATGAGACTTGGGTAAAGCTTGAGAATATTTCCAAAGGTGATGGAAAGGTTCATCAAGCTAAGCTCCAAAATTTTAGAAGATAGTTTGAGAGTTTGAACATGGAAGAGGAAAAAAATATAGTAATTTATATTTTGTGGGTTGATCAAATAATTAATCAGATTCAAGGCTTTGGATAAAAATTAGAAGAATCAATAGTGGTACAAAAGGTTTTGAGATATATACCATTGAGATATGATTCAAAGCTTTATGTAATCAAGGAGATGAAAGACATAGCCAATCAAAATATGGATGAACTACATGGTATTATTACAACATATGAGATGTGGATCAAACAAGAGAAACCCTCATAGAGGGAAGTTACTTTCGAGATATCAAAGAAAGACAAGACTAAGATTTAAGAATCAAGTGACAAGTCTAGCGATGAGGAAGATGACAATGGAGATTTATTAATCCGCAATCCAAAAAAGGGCACATGTAAATGTCAAGGAAAACTATCATTTAAATGTTTTAAATATGGTAAGATTGGATATTTTGTAGTTAAGTGCCCAAATAAGAATAATGGTGACAATGAAGAAGAAAATCCTACATACAAAAAGAAATTTAAAGGCCAATTCAAGAAAAGATTTGAGAATAAGAGTTTATATTCTAAATATCCTAGCTCAACCAAAGACTATGGAGTCAGTGACTCAGATAAAGAAGACATCTTATACATGACCATACATGAAGATGCCTCTACAAAAAAAAGTAGAGATGATCAAGAAGAAGAACATGATGAAACTAAGGTAAATCTAGAAAGAGAAGTCATTTGTGCCTTAGAATAATTAAAAGCTCTGGAGAATAAGAATCAAATATTGAGGCTCTAAATCAAGAAAAATTAAAAAAAGTCAAAGGAAATAATTGAAGATCTACATGCACACATTGAAGAAGCCAAAAATATTGAAAAAGATCTAACATCTCAATTACAAAAAGTAAGTGAAGAATGTGAAAGGTATGTTGTTTAAATTGCCTCTTTAAAAGAACATATCGAGAAAGAAAATAAAGTAGTCAATGAGAAAGCTATCAGTGATTAAAAAATTGAGAATAAAACTAACATGTTGAATAAGATATTAGAAAGTCAAAAATAAATATCATATATGATAGGTATTAGATTTGAAAAGAAAAAGAGCTATACTAAAGCTCTTATAAAAGAGGAAATAAAAATGGAATAATTTAAAAATGTAGATCATATCTAAAACAAAAAAAGATAGAAGGAATAGAACTTAAAAATAAAATTAGGTCAAAGATACACAAATTAGAAAAGGTTCCATTCTCATGGTTATTATTTTTATTGTAATGGTTATGGTCAGAAAAGATCTAAATTTTTTAGAAATAAGTAGAAGGAAACTCATGTAGAGTCAAGCATAAACCTCAACTCTTTTACTCCTCTGTCAGGATTTGATGAAGAGGTCATAGTATGTTTTGACTAAAATAATTTCAGACACATATTTTGATATTGTAGAAGCATGTTCAAGTCAGTCAAGAAGGACCAGTTTCAAGTCTCCATTCATCAAGAAGAAAATTTAGACAGGTTCATTGCATAAAAAACAACCTAAAAAGTCTATATTAGTCCAGATAGCTTTGCATACAAGAAATGAAGAAATCCATGGTTCAGTAATAGCAAATGTTTGAGGCAAATGATAAGAGATAAGATCAAGTTGATAACTCTAAAGAATATCAATGGTGGCACATTGAAATTTGAAGACAATACCACTACCAGAATAGATGGAAAAGGTACATTAAGTTTGGATAGTGGTAAAACTAAGATTGAAAATGTTATGTATGTAAAAGGTCTTAAGCATAATCTATTGAGTGTAAGTCAAATGCTTGATTATGGAAACATAATAAATTTTTATTTAGAATGTTGTAAAATTAGGAGAAAAGATTCAGATGTGTTGATTGTAGATGATCAGAAGACAGGTAACAATTTACATATGTTATCAGATATCAAAGGTCAAAGATGTTGCTTGAGTCAAGTTGAGGAAAGTCGGATATGGCATAAGAGGATGAGACCCAAATTTTGAAAATATTGTGAACATTAGCAAGAAGATAGTAATTAGAGATCTTTCAAAGATTACAAAGTCCTCCAATACACTTTGTGAACTGTGTCAACATGGGGAATAGGTCAAAATATGGTTCAAGACAAAAGAATACTCAACTACTCAGATGTTAGAGCTTGTTCACACTGATCTTTATGGACCTATTAGAATTAAATGTAATCAAAGTGAGAAATAATTCATGTTACTTATTGATGATTTTACACATATGACTTGGGTGATATTTTTAAATAAAAAATCAGAATCTTTTAAACACTTCAAAGCATTCAAGGTTTTAGTTGAGAATGAACTGGTTTGAAGATTAAGTGTCTAAGATCAGATCAAGGAGGATAATTCTTTTCATATCAATTTATTGAGTATTTTGAAGACCATGGGATAAAGAGACATTATTTAGTAGTCATAACTCCACAACAAAATGGAGAAGTTGAACAAAAAAATAGAACAGTTCAAAAAATGTTGAGGACAATGCTAAATGAATCCAAGGTATCAGATAAATACTAGATAGTGTTAGTAGGCATAGTATTACATATACAAAATAGATCAATGTTGAGAGTCAATAGAGATAAGACTCCCTATGAGTTATGGAAATACAAAATAACTATTGTTGATTATTTTAGAGCTTTTGGTAGCAAATGCTTCATAAAATGAACCAATGAAAATTTGCGTAAGTTTGAATCTAAAATATATGAAGGTATATTTCTTGGATATTATTTAAAAAGTAAACCTTATAAATGTTATAATAAAATAAACAAGAAAATAGTTGAAATTAAAAGTGTCAGGATAGATAAAGATGTAGCATAAAGAGCCAATGATCAAGTAGACACTCCCAAAATCATTAAAGAAGAAAATTTTGAAGAATCAGATGAAGATGAGAAGAAGAATAAAAAGGACACCAAAACACCATCCAAATATTTCTAGATAGATAATAATGAAAGTGACATCATTGAGAATATAAATGAAGGAGTTCAGACTAGAAGAATGATGGTAAGTAAATATGAGCAAGTTTATTTTTCTTTGTTATCTAAAATTTAACCTAGAAATTTTTTAGAAGATAGACATGATGAGCGTTGGGTTAAGGCAATGGATGAATAATTAAATTAGATAGAAAATAATGATACATGGGAATTAGTACCTAGACCAAAAGATCAAAATGTGATAGGAACAAAATGGGTATACATAAATAAGTTGAATGAAGATGATAAAGTTACCAGGAATAAAGCAAGGTTAGTAGCAAAAGATATGCTTAGATTGAGGGTATAGATTTTGAAGAAAATTTTACACCAATAGTGAGGATAGAGGCTATTATAATGTTTCTTGCATATGCAGTGTTTAATAAATTCAAAGTGTTTCAGATGGATGTCAAATTTTCTTTTCTCAATGAGAATCTAGAAGAGGAGGTATACATTGAGTATCCTAAGGGATTTCTTCTCTCAAATGATAGTAGCCATGTATGTAGATTTAATAAAGAATTGTATGGATTGAAATAAGCTACCATATCTTGGCATGCAAGGCTTGATAAATACCTGCAAGATCAATGTTTCAAGAGAGGTTTTGTTGACAATAGTATCTACATCAAAACAAAAGGTGAGCATTAGTTGATTGTTGTGGTATATGTTGATGATATGATATTTAGAGGTAACATTGAAATGATGATAAAATAATTTGAGATGTCTATTCTTGGAGAATTTTCATTTTTCTTAGGGTTACAAATATTTCAGTTAGATTAAGGAATTTTCATATCTCAAAGTAAATGTGTCAAGAAGATGTTGAGAAAAATTGGTTTTGAGGATTGTGCATTAGTTGGCACACCAATGGGTAAAGGGAACAAGGTGAGTAAGGATGAATATTCACCTATTTTAGATCAATCTTTTATTAGATCTATGATTGGTAGTATTTTATATTTAACAAGCTCGAGGCCAGACATCATGCAAGCAGTAGGCATGGTTGTAAGATATCTCAAAAGAGAGTCACGTTCAATTTGTAAAAAGAATATTCATATATGTCAGGGGGACATTAGATTATAGATTATGGTATCCTACAAGAAAATAATCACATTGGTTTCTTATACATATATAGATTTGGTAGGTTTTTTACATGATAAAAAGAATACAAGTGGAGTAGATTTCTTCCTCAGTGATATCTTAGTATCATGCCTAGGCAATAAGTAGAACTCAGTATCACTTTCTATAGTTTAATCAAAATATATTGTAGCAATGTTGTGTTGTACTCAAGTGATTTAGATGAAGAAAACTTTAGAAGACATCAAGGTAAAATATGATGAACCTATTTCTATTTTTTTTGACAACATAAGTGCTATTAATATTTCTAAGAACCTATTGATGCATTCAATAACAAAACATATTCCTATCAGATATCACTTTGTGAGAGACTAGGTTGCAAATCAGCAGGTTAAGTTAGAATATATTAGTACTATAGAATAGATTGTAGATAATTTCACAAAGGCACTACCAAAAGACAGATTATAGTATTTTTGAGAGAAGCTGGGAGTAATTATTTTACTTCCCACCATTGAAGATCAACATCAATTGAGGGTGAGCTAAGTGTTATCTCTAAGATAGACCCTTTTCTATTGATGTCAAAGGGGGATAAGTATAGAAATAAATTCAGGAATAGGTATAAGAATAGGTTTAAGACCATGTTTAGAAAATAGGATGCTATAGTAAGGGCGAGTTACTATATGTTTTCAGTTGGTAGTGTGTGCAGGTCTCAATATTTTAGGAGAAGTACAAGAACTAGTTTTAGGATGTGGCAGTGTTAGTTTGATGTTACTATCAATGAAAAAGGGGGAGATTGTTAGAAATATTTTCATTGATGTCAAAGGTCTAACATTATTGGTGACAAAGGCCCCATAGCATTTAATGTCTAAAGGTGTTTTTAATGTTCATATTTTGGCTAAAGTGTGTTGATGTTTATTTAATATTAACGAATCTATTTTTATTTACATAAAGTCAAAAGAGGGTCCATGAAGATGTCAAAGAGTCATGAGGTAAAGATAAAAGAGGGAAAGGGTGTATTTTCCCATGAAGGGTCATATTGAGGAATTAAAAGAGTCACCAAGTGAAGACAAAAGAGGAAGGGCACATTTTCTCATGAAGATTCAACTTGAGGAATTCAAAAAGTCACCAAGATAAGGACAAAAGTGGAAAGGACATATTATATCATAAAGGGTCACCATGTGAGTTTTCAAATTAAAGGATTTGAAGGGTCGTGTAAATGTGGCACCATTTTCCATGAGGATTGAAGTGTCATAAAGGGTGAATGCCAAAGGTCATTTGGAAATCTATAAAAAGAGGCTTGGGAAGCCATTTTTAATATGCAAGAGTGCATGGTTTGTAATTATTTTATTTTAAGAAAATAAGAGAGAATATAAATAGATATAGTAGATTTCTATCGTTTGTTAAGAAGGCAACATTGAGAGATAGTTGTGTTTTACATAAGAAGTGTTGGTGCTCCTATGATTTGGTGCTCAAAAATAGTTATTATGTTGGTGCTCATCAAAAGAGTTGGTGCTCCTAAAATTTGGTGCTTACAAACTTTATAATTTGAGTTGGTGCTGATTCATATACTTGAGATTGTTCTCCATGGTTTTTCCCACATTGGGTTTCCACGTAAAAATCTGGTGTCTCTCTCTCTTTTTGTTGCTTGTTATTATTTTAGTTTTATTGCATAACTTGAATGTATGGTCAAGTGGTGTTCGATTATGTATAAGTTTCATAAGATATATGATATATTGATTCAACCCCCCACCCTTCTTAGTATATCTCATGCTTAACATATAGAATGTTGAATAAAGTGAACATAAAAAACAAATATCTACTACTTCAAAAATATGATATTTTCAATAAAATGTGAGGAGAAATGGAATTTTATAAGATTGATCTTAGAACTAGATATCATCAATTATAAATAAAATATGAGGATATTCTAAATATGGCATTAAAAATTGTTGTGGGAATTATAAATTTACAGTGTTACCATTTGAGTTGACAAATATACCTATAACATTCATGAATCTCATGAATAGTGTGTTCAGAGATTATTTAGTTCATTTTTTTAGTCCTTTTCAAGAAAATTATTATATATTATAAGGATGAAGAAGATCATCTTCAACATCTAGAGATGGTTTTACAACATCTATGAAAGTGTAAGCTATGTGTAAAATAGTATAAGTGTGAATTTTTCCAAAATAAAGTGCAATATTTGGGACATATTATTTTAAAATATGGCATTTTAGTTGACCTAGATAAGATAAGAGCTGTTATAGAATTTACAACGCTAATAAATGTCCTTGAGCTAAGGATTTTCATGAGATTAATAAGCTAATACAAGAAATTTGTTTCAAATTTTGTCAAGATGAATAATCTATTACCTCTCTATGGCATAATAATTAAAGTTTTATCTGGTCAAATAAGTCTGAAATAGGTTTTTAGGAATTGAAAAGAAGGGTTACTTCAACACTAGTATTAAGAGTTCTTAGTCGTAATTATCAATTTTCAGTGATCACAAATGCATCTTGGGGTGGAATAGGAGGATTAATTATGTTGTATGGTGCAGTGGTAGATTATGAGTCAAGTAATTTGAATCCTTATAAGGTGAATTATGCCCCTAAAAGCCTTGAACTTGGTGTAATTGTTCATTCTTTAGAAGTTTAGAAATATTATTTATTGGGAAAACTGTTTATGATCAAGACTAATAACTTAAGACTCAAATACATCTTCACCCAACCAAATTTGAATGCTCATTAGAGATGATAGTTGGAGATTTTGTCTGACTATAACTTTGATATCAATTACATCAAAGGAAATGAAAATAGAGTAGATAGCACCTTATGTTGTAGAATGTACATAAGAATCGTGGATACTACTAGGAGTACTTTTAGTGATTATGTGATCAAATTATTAGTAGGAGATGAATTATATGATCAGGTCAGGAAATTTTTGTATGAGAATGTTCAAGTCATAATTATAAAGGATACAACTTAGAAAATGATAGTCTTCTATGATAAAATGGAACGATGTATGTGCTAGATTAGGAAAATTTGAGGATCACAAAGCTAAAGGAACTATGTAATACCCCATAATTGGACATCTAAGAGCAACCAACCTCATGGAAGAGCTTAGAACACTTTATTTTTGGAAATGAATCAAGAAAGATGCAATGGACTTTATGTCACATTGTCTAGAATTTTAGCAAGTGAAATTTGAACATGTGCATCGAATTGGATTATTATATCCACACATCATATCAAAATGGAAATAATAGGTGGTCAGTATGGTATTTATCCAAGGATTACAATTATCACAAGACTTGCATGGCATGATCTTGGTTGTAGTTGATAAACTAACCAAGGTAGCACGTTTTATACTAGGCAATTTGATAGATGATGCACCAACTCTTGTGAAGAGATTACAAAAGGAAGTGTATTGATTACATGTATTTCTAGAGAAGATCATATAAAATCATGATCCAATAATAAATTCTAGGTTTTGGTTAATGTTGAATTCATGTTTGGGTAATCAACTAAACTTCAATACTCTGTATCACCCACACATTGATGATCAAATTGAGTGAGTTAAATGTGTGTTAGAGGATCTTCTTCATATGTATTATATAGATCAAAGATACAAATGAGAATAATACCTTCTATTATTTGAGTCTGTATACAAAAAGTCATACCAATATGCTTTCAGGATTTCACCATTTGAAGTACATTATGGAAGAAGGTGCATGACACCAATAATCTACGATAGGTTGGAAAATAGGGTAGTCTTTGGACCTAATATGCTTTCAAAAATGGAAGATAAACTGAGAATAATTAGGTAGAGATTAGCTGAGGCCAATGATAGGAATAAGAGCTATGTTGATCTAAAGAGAATAGGTAGGAAATTTTTAGTAGGTGAGAAAGTATTCTTTTGGGTTAAGCCACAAAAATTCTTGATGAAATTTGAGAAATAAGAAAAAAATTAACCGAGATATGTGGGTCTCTTTGAAGTTTTATAAGTGGTAAATCCTATAGTGTATAGGATTGCATTACCACCATCATTAGTTCTATTTCATAATATCTTCCATGTATATTGTCTTAAAAAGTATATATTTTATCCTTTACATGTGTTGGATTGGAATGTTTTACAAGTTATGGATCCCAGGGTGGTCATGGTAGAGCCAATAAGAGTAATTGACAATCATAAATTTTGTTTTCATAATAGAGAAGTGTCATATTGTAAGGTCTTTTGAGACTAATACATTAAAGATAGTGCTACTTGGGAGGACTATGATGAGTTCTAAAGACTATTTCCACATTTTTTTCTTAAATTATATGTTTCATACTATGTTATTTATCTACTAAATAATGTTTGTTATTCATAACTATTGTTTGAATAAGTGTCAGAAAGATGATGACTAGCATTAAGGGAGAAGGATGTTATATCCCAATTTCTCAATAAGCTAATTTAAGTAATTATCTATGATTATTATGGTTTTTAAATTTATTTGTTACTTTTAAGTTAAATTATAAGTCATATGATGATATGATAAAGTTATAGGTTACTTAGATTTCATAATTTCATTGACATGAGTTGGCTATATCATGAATTATGTACATTATGATTATGTTAATTATTATTATAGCATTGATTTATGATATATATCATGATGTATCAGGCTAACTACCTTCTTGTCATGATTTGGATGTAGGAAAGTTCATCCCTCAGACCATGATAGAGGGAGAGCATCATTAGAGAGGGTGACATATATGGAGATGTTGAGGTATAATAGAGGAACTACTAAAACCCATGCACAAACAACATTAGTTACTTAATGTTATATACATTGTGTGGATTATTAGATTTGACACATTTTTAATGTTATTTTCCTTAGGTATTATATTTTTATGTTATTAAGTGCTAATTCAATGTTATTAATTATAAGGTGAATAAATCTTGTGTATGATTGCATTGTGTATATTTTACATAGACATAATGCATAATGTTAGATTATAACTGAATTATGTTACTATATTCATGTTTTTTATGATTACAGGTATACAAATCTATGTGAATAATATCTACTTACTATTATATAAACTATCAAAAATCTCTATAAATTATTTTGCAACATTAGTTATTATCATCGATATTTCATAATATCAATAGACACCTGAAGTTATAAGATGACAAAATATTCATATATTTTATATAAAATAGTAATAAAGTGATAATTATATTACTATAATACTATTATGGATAGGATACTAATTATCCAAATTATATTTTTGGATAAAAGGATATCATCACTTTATTGTTAGTTTCAATATTTTTTTAAAAATCATAATATTGTTTATATTTAAAGTAGTTTTGTAAAGATTAAATTATAAGCTAAGATTATCCTAAGATCTATGCCTAATCTTGATGACATGCATAGACTACGTTCAAATATAAGTAATAATTATCATTTTTTTAAAATGTTGTAAGTGGATATAGTGAAATACACAGGCATGTAATGTACAATAACATGCAAATATTTGAAAAGAATATAATAATGACTAAGGAAAGGAGGAAAGTTTGATTAAATAGAAATTATGGCTTTTCTTAAGTACTATTAATGATATTTAATGAGTCTTAGTCCCTGTTGAAATGGAAAAACATGGATTATGCATCATGACTATGAGTTGAGAGAGATTGCATGCAAGACTG
>JARHVA010001515.1:1730000-1750000 GCA_037957365.1 Torreya grandis
TCTAAATCAAGGAGATTTATCGATGAATGAGTATTAGGAAAAAATCACCAAGCTTAAGAAATATGTTCCTCAGTATCAAAAAAATAAGAGGTTCAATATTAAGAAGTTCATCATGGGAGAAAAACCCCATATTGGTGAAGATGTGGATAATCATATATCATCTACCATGGTCAAAGTATTTTAGAAAGCAATCAAAGAAGATAAAAAATTGAAATCTCTTTCTCAGGTGAGGGATAAGTTCAAGAAAAAGTTTGAAATTTATAAGCCAAATTTAGAAAATAAGAACTAGAAGCAGAGGAGTGGAGACTCCAAGATTCAGCTCAAGGATTAGAATACTAGATATAACAAGGTTTTGGGTTTTAACAAACCAAATAATGGTTCCAAATGTGGTTTCAAAGGAAACCAATAGTTTGATATGAAGGGACCATCAGGGGGTTATTTCATCTATCGAGGTGAACATTTTGCACATGGATATGCATAGGAAAATTTGAGGAAAAAATGTTCTTCCCCCCAGCAAGGAAAATTTTAGCAACATATTCATGAGATAGTTGATAATTGATAGTTTGAATTCTAATCTTGACCCATAGAGATCTCAAGTATTTTGGTTGAACATAAAACATCCATTTTGATAGAAATAGGGGACATTTAATGTTTTATATATCCTAAAATTCTAAATAAATTGAATAGAAAAGCTAGAGTAATGGAAAATGTATGGTTGATACAATATAAAAATTACTCTAAAGTTAAATTTTACAAGTGTTTAGTTGAATCACAAATTATGTTGTTGAAATTTATAATGATTATTGATATGTATGTAACATCATTAGGGTAATATGATGTTATCGTAGGATTCAACTAGATTACAAATCATAAATCCAAGTTTGACTACTATTTGAAGAAGATTGAGTGTCTAGATGATTCTAGAAATCTAACACTAATTCCAGGTGAGAAAAGGGAGTTAAGGCTTAGGAAAAAATTTTAAATGAAAATTAGGAAGGCACAAGGAAAATTATTCAAAGAATATATTCTGAACATAAATGAAATAGAAGAAATCAAGGAACCATCAATTGAAGATTATTCTTTCCTTAGGAATTTTAATGATGTGTTTCTAGAGGAATTTCCAGTATTACATAATAAATAGGAGTTTGATTTATCTATTAATATCAAACTAGGATAAGATCCTTAGTTTAAATCATTATATAGAATGAAAACCAATGAATTGATTGAATTAAAGGCTCAACTCTAGGATTTAGTGAATTAAGGGTTGATCAAACCAAGTGTGTCACCATGGTGTATACAAGTTGTCTTCATCAAGAAGAAGAATGGTACTCTTCAATATTACATTGATTATGGAATATTTAATAAATTAACCATTTTTACTTGGATTTTCACCCTTTGAGGAGATTTCTCAACTCTCCTCATCCAAGTGGTATAAATGAAACACCTATAGGTCGTGGGTATCCTAAGAATGATGTAAATCTCTAGATAGGGATAGTTGCCTTGATGTACCACTTGTAGACCATTAATATACCTATTCTTTTAAGGGAAAAGGGAGAGAAAAAACAAAATTAAGCTATCCTGAAGGAGGTGATACACCAAATTACTTTATTACTACCAACTATCTACAAGTCACACATGAGACTAAGAGACTAACTGAACATACACTTCTCCAATTTAAATCTTCTCAAATCAATATTTCATTATGAGGTTGTGATGAATGTTTAGGATAGGAGGAATAGACAAGATGCCTTCAATGTCACTAGTGAATATAAAAACTCACTCAACCTTGACACTTCACTAGAACACTTCACATGACTTGCAAGAAGAAGCTTTCAAGCTACAAATAGGTGTGAGAATGAGACAACATGCTAAGGAAACCATAGTCATCACATGATCAAGATCAATCATTCAAGTGGGAAAAATATGAATAGTCATGGGTGAGGTAAAAATTAGTAGTCTTTATTGATCCATGGTATGAAAATGATCAAGGATTCACCATACTTAGGTGGATCATAATTTACAAAGGCCAAAATTGCTAGTTATTATAGAAATTGAGAGAGAGAGGAGATAAGAAAGAAGTCTAAAGGTCACAAAGACACTTGTTAAGTTGAGAAAATGAGTTACTTATTTATGAAAATGGAATTTGAAACTGATCGTATAAATTTAGGAAGACAAGTGTCACCCCAAGTCATGAAACTCTTGAAATGTCATGTAGGAGTTCTCATTTTGCACAAGGAAACTACCTTCATAGTTCACCATTGTTTAAACATCCCAAAATTAACTATTAATTGGTCTAATGATTGGAATGAGAGGGAAGGGTTTCATATATCCCTTTCCATGCATTGTTTGTAGTCCTGATAATCTAAATTCCTTTGAAAGTGAGTTATCACCTTCTACAATCAAAGAAAACTCTTCTTTCACACACCTTACACACTTGGATTCAAATTGGATTTAGTTTTCCATGAAAATAAGTAAAAGGGAGTGGATGACACTTATAAGGACCCTCCATAACCTTAGATGCATCAAGAATACCTTAAAATTAGTTTACTTGAAGATTTTTACCCTTCTCACTACCATTTTCAATATGCCAGTTTTGACTGGATGAGATGAAGCAGATGGTATACAAACTTAATATTTTTTCAAAGACATTAAATAGACATGGGGAGTTATCTTGAGTCTCAATATTCATTCAAAAGTTGAGTTCATCTCTTGAAACCTCTTAAAACCTACATAATGCATAAAATAATTAAGAAAATAAGTTTTATACCCTATACATATAGATTTTGTACAACTCATTGTGATGGTAGGGAGCCTGAATGAGTCTTCTAGAAAATTCAATCATTGTTATGGGAAAACTTTGAAATTTTGGTGCATTATCTCTTTCATTTTTCACATCAGGTCTAGACTAAGGGTTGAAGAGGGTTTAAGCCTATTTTATCCTCATATCCACTATTCATAGAGATTTCAGATTCAAATTTCAATTCTATATCACAGAAGAGTTGTGTACGAGCCTATCTAACTCATCCTAGAATTTTGTCTCTATGCAAGGTGCCAAATTAGATCTGAGCAATCAAACCTCTCCTATTGAGCTTGTTTCTCTATTTAACATAGGTCTAAGTTGTCTTAAAGCCAAAAAATGGATTATCATGGCTTACCCTTCAAGTTATATGCTTTAAACACACCTAATTTAACTATAGGAACAAGGCTCAATCTTCTTGAGTTCTCACTTAATGTTAGAAATATATCTTACCCTCCATTTGGCTTTGGCCTAGGACCTTGTATAATAGGCCTAACTATAACCCTTGTATTCTAGGCCATCTAATTTGGATTATTTGAATTAAAAAAGATTTAAAATATTTTTAATGAACCAAAAAACATTTTTTAACATGTTATAATTCCTACCTAAGGTTATAAGTGAAAATTCCTTTTCAATTGGGTTTTAGGACTAACCATACCTAATAGGCCTGCCTGCAAGTTTGAGGGTCTCAGCCACCCTATTGGGATTCATCCCTATATTTACAGTCCCTTATGTCTATTTTTATTTCATATTTCATCCATATTCCCAAACCTTTTTGAATGTTTTACTCATATCCTTATCTCACCTTATCACCCTCCTCCTTCAAAACTGATAGTTTGTACTCAAGGCAAGTGCCCGCTATCTGAGATAAAATAGAGGGCACTTACCCTATATTATTAGACAAAATAAATGTTTTAATGGTTTATATAAGTGATAAGGATATACTATGTTAATTTTTAACCCCTTTTAATATGATTTTATTCTCCAAAACTGTTAAAAATTGAGACATATTGTGATTTAAAAGAATGTGTGCAGGCCTCCACCATGTGGATTGTGTGATGCTTGATTAGAGACTCTCTTTGTTATATATCCATTATGATAGTTACATGATAAAATTATGATCATGATGAAGTGATTTAAATTTCCATTTATGATTTCAACCTTCTACCTGCATTTTCTTACACCTTAATAGTATAAGTTTGAATGTGACTTTTGACTATGCTTTGTGTTTGCAAAGGTACCTATAGGTATGCTTGTCTAATTTGGGCTTGGAGGTAATTATTGTTTGCCCCTTAGATTTTATTATGGTAATTTACATTTTTTTGGCCCCATTATACAATTTACCTAGTCTAAACCATCACTTAGTACCTCTAACCTGCTTACTATTTTTCAAAATTAGACATTGTTAATTGTGGGGCAAAAGGATCCTATAGGTGTGAATTGCACACTGGGATATGTGTCTTGATAATTTTTATATCATATAAGGTATTTAGGATTTATTTTACATGAACCAATTTTTATGTTTATATTCTCAATCCCTTGCAATGGGTGATGTGTATTTTGACCCCTGGCTGTAGGTGCATAATTCAAGAAGTAGACGCCTATAGGTGTATATGGGGGCCTAAAACATAGTAGATGGCCCTATTTTGAATATCATTTTCCTCATGTATGTATTTCCTATCCATAATATAATTAAAATGTGAGAATATGATTTATTGACACTTTGATATGTTAAGGCCACTTCCTATCTTCAAACCCTGTAGATGTTACTACATGGAAATAATGCATAAAAGTACAACTTGAGGTCTCCAGAAAACCAATATACATTGATCCTCTTCCCCTCAAACTTTGTTAAGTCCTTTTCCTATATGTATGATTCAAGATAGGGTCATCAACATGTATAAATTGAAGTTGAAACCTTATTATATGTCATCTATAAAATGGTGAGGTTCTCTATTTTCACATTTTGGGGATTATGTCCCAAAACTCAGTCACTTCCTGTTAGAAGGCAATCTTCAAATTTGCCTAGCCATCTAGTAATTTTGATGTGTCCACCATGATCCTTTAAACATATTAAGTCATTAAATATTATTTTGTTTCATGCTTCAAACTTTTTGTATGGATATTTAGCTCTCTGTTAAGGTCACCTATAGGTAGATATTTCCATGTACGGGAAATAATATTGAATTGGACAGTGAGCATGGGATATAGATTCTTGTGATAAATTATAGGAGTTCATCAAGTTTTTAAATGAATTATTATAACTCTAAAATGATGAAACATATATCAAATATCGCATTCCACCATGACATCATCTTGAGAGGTTGTAGGTGCAATACGAGCTACATATAGATAATGAGTATTAAATACTCCATGTATTAGATAAATCTACCTTCATAATCAATTGACCTATCCTAAATGTATGTTGAAATTAAATATAAGGGTTTTCAAATACTAATAAAAATATTCCACCTCATTTTCAATGTTGAAACCTTTCAAGAACCTATAGGTGTAGTTCCATGGTGTAGACTATATGAAGGTCTTGTATATGACTAAAACAGTCCTTTTAAACACTATTTGAAGATTCCAACCTATTAATTCCAAATTATAAATACATGTTTAATATCTTTATAACCTTAATTAACCTACATGAATCTATGAGACAAGTCCCACACATGTGATTCAACATGACTCCATGTGAAAAATGAGTAAATGACTAACTGTATGTCATGATTAAATGTTTGATCTAAGCATGATTATATGAGACTAAACATGAAGTAAAATTTATCACTATAGAATTAATACATGGTAAACCTCATATATTATTTACATGAGACCCTTGCAAAGAACCAAGTGAAAAGCACGGGATATACTAAGAGGGGGGTGACTCAATATATCATATATCTTATAAAACTTTCCTTTAACCAAAATCCACTTAATCAAACATTCAAGATATGAAATAAATATCAAAAAATAAACACCACACAAGATAGAGAGAGACACAAGATATAATGTGGAAACCCAATGTGGGAAAAACCATGGAGAACAATCTCAAGTATATGAATGAGCACCAACCCAAATAATATTTACAAGCACCAACTTGCAGGAGCACCAACCCCTTTGATGTGCACCAGCGCAACAATTATTCATGAGCACCAACCCACAGGAGCACCAACCCCTTTGTCGAGCACCAACCCAACAACAATTCGTGAGCACCAAACCAACAAAAAATTGTGAGAACCAACCCATAGGAGCACCAACCCCTTTTCCAAGAACCAACCCAACAACAATTTGTGAGCACCAACCCATAGGAGCACCAACCCCTTTTGTGTATACCACACACCTATCTTTCAATGTTTCTATCTCAACAAATGATAGTTAATTACAACATCTCTTTCCTCTCTCACCTTTGCTCTTCTAAGCTAGATATAACAAATATAAATCATATTCATCTCTCATAATTGCTCTTCTAAGATAGATATTACAATATCAAATCAACTTCTGTCTTCCATATTACAAATGGCTTCTCAATCCTTTATTTATAGCTTTCCAAATGACCTTTGGCCTTCCCCCTTTGTGACCCTTTAATCCTCATGGAAAATGGTACCAAACCTGTATGACCCTTCATATTCATGCCTTTGAAAAGTCATGTGGTGACCCTTCATGACCAAAAACATCCTTCCCACTTTTGTCCTTATCTTGGTGACTATTCATATTCCTCAAAGTGTCCCTTCATGAGAAAGTGTGTCCTTCCTCTTTTGTCTTCACTTGGTGACTCTTGGAATTCCCCAAGATGACTCTTCATGGGAAAATGTGTCCCATCCTTCTTTTGTCTTTACACCATGGCTCTTTTACTTCTCCATGGGCCCTTCTTTTGTCTCTATGCAACCAAAAATATATTCATTAATATTAAATAAATATTAACTCACATTAGCCAAGATATATCTATTACAAACAACATTAAATGCAATGGGGCCTTTATCACCAATAATGCTAGACCTTTGACATCAATGACAATATTTCCAACAATATCCCCCTTTGTCATTGATGGCAACCTCAATCCTAAACCTGCCACATCCTATCACCTACACATACTGTCATCTAAAAACATACAATAACTCCCCTTTACTATACCAACTTGTATCTATTTCTGCACCTGTACCTGTACCTATTATTCTCCCCCTTTGACATCAATGGCAAAGGGCCTACCTGGAGCTAACACTTAGCTCACCCTCAACTGATGCTGAAGATCAATGGCAGGAAGTAATAAAAATTACTCCCAACTCCTCTCGCAGATCTTTAAATGTACCCTTTGATCATGTCTTTTAGAAGATATCTGACAATACATACACATTTTTCCCTATCCTTTGAGCATCTGTAATCAATTCATTTAAATCTTTTCTTCTAATCTCACAACCTTCAACATGAAACTTTAATGTGTATCTTTGATCACATATTTAACTAACACTTAATAGATTATGCTTAAGACCTTTTACATATAAAACATTCTTAGTCTTAGTTCTACCATAATCTAAACTCAAAGTACCTTTCTGACTATCTTGGTAGTGGTTTTATCTCTGAATCTCATTGTACCACCATTGATCTTCTTTAGAGTAATGAACTTACTTTTATCTCCTATCATATGCCTCAAACATTTGCTATCAATTAACCATGGATGATCTTTACCTCTTACATGCAGGGCTGTCTGAACCATCATAGAATCTTCAGGTTGTTTCTTCTACCATGAATATGTCTAAACCTTCTTATTGATGAATGGAGATTTGAAACTCTATCCATTTTGACTAAATAGAACATGCTTCTACAATATCAAGCTATGTGTCTGAAGTTGTTGCACTTGTAGCATACTATGGTCTCTTCACCAGAGCTTGATAGAGGAGAAAAAGAGTTATGGCTTCTGCTTGACTCTACTTGTCTTTCCTTCTTATTTTTGAAATTGTTAGCTCTTTTTCTGCATTATAATTTCTTGTGACCATATCCATTACAATAAAAATAATATCCATAAAAATAAGACCTATTTGTATATCTCTAACCTAATTTCCTTGTGTAGCTTTGTTGTCTTCATCCTTCTCTATTTGAAATGTTGTTTGTATTCTTCACTTCTTCCCTTTTTGTTTCCTCTTTTGTGAGAGCTTCAGCATAGCTCTTTTTCTTTTCAAATCCAATCCCTATCTTTTTCTTTTGCTTTTTGACTTTCTAATATCTTATTCAACATGTTAGTGCTATCCTCAAATTTTGAATCACTAACTACTTTATCATTGACTGCTTTCTCAATATCTTCTTTTAAAGAGGCAATTTGAATAACATACCTTTGACATTCTTTTCTTGCTATTTCCAACTATGCTGTGAGATCTTCTTCATTCTTCTTGGTTTCTTCCAAGTGTGTTTTTAGATCATCAATTATTTCCTTTGACTCCTTTTCATTTTTCTCGATCTGGCGCTTTAATCTTCGATTTTTCTTCTCAACAGCTTTTAATTCTTCAAGGGCGCAAATGAGTTCTCCTTCCATATTCACTTTATCTTTTTCATCTTCTTCTTCTTCTTGATCATCTTCATGTATGGCCATGAATAGAATCTCTTCTTCTTTTGAATCGCTGACTCCACTATCTTCAACTGAGCTAGGATCCTTAGAATATAGGCTCTTCTTCTCGAATCCCTTCTTAGATTTGCCTTTGAAATTCTTCTTGTATGTAGGATTTTCTTCTTCATCATCATTACCTTTATTTGGGAATCTAGCTAAAAAATTTCTAATATTTCAACAATTAAAACATTTAAAAGGTAATTTTCCTTGATATTTACCTGTTCCTCTTTTCGGCTTGCGAATGAAAAGTGCTCCATTGTCATCTTCATCATCATTAGAACTATCACTTTATTCATGAATCTTAGCTTTCTCTTTCTTTGATGTCTTGAAAGCTGCTTCTCTCTTTGAGGGTTTATCTTGTTCTATCTGCATCTCATATGCCATGAGAATACCATGAAGCTCATCCATGTTTAGCTTGGATAAATTCTTCATCTCCTTGATTGTTGAAACCTTTGCATCATATCTCATTGGTAGAGATCTCAAAACCTTTTGTACCACCATTGACTCTACCAACATTTCTCCAAGACCTTGAATCTGATTTACAATTTGATCAAATCACAAAAGATAACTTGCTATATCTTCTTCTTCTTCCATCTTCAAACTTTCAAACTGCCTACTAAAAGTTTGAAGGTATGCTTGTTGAACCTTTCCATCACCTTTGTAAATATTCTCAAGTTTTACCCAAGTTTCAAGAGTAGATTTACATTGCATAACTTTAACAAATTCAGATTCACATAAACCACATAAAATAGCATTTAAAGCTTTAGCATTACATTTACTTGCCTTCTTTTCTACTAGAGTAATTGCAGATGTCTGTGGCTCTTCATATTCCTCCACCACTGATTTCCATATGTCGAATCCAAGGGCCATCAAATAAACCTTCATTATCATGCTCCAAAAATCATAATTCATCCCATCAAACAAAGGTGCCCTATTTGTATAAAATCCTTCTTGTGACCCAACCATCGTGCTTTCCTGATCTACCTTCAAGCTATAAAACTTTTTAAAAAGGAACCTGCTCTGATACCAATTGTCAAGCATGGGATATACTAAGGGGGGGTGAATCAGTATATCATATATCTTATAAAACTTTCCTTTAACCAAAATCCACTTAATCAAACATTCAAGATATGCAATAAAAATCAAACAATAAACACCACACAAGATAGAGAGACACTAGATATAATGTGAAAACCCAATGTGGGAAAAACCATGGAGAACAATCTCAAGTATATGAATGAGCACCAACCCTAACAATTTTTTAGAAGCACCAACTTGCAGAAGCACCAACCCCTTTGCTGAGCACCAACCCAGCCCCAACCCACATGAGCACCAACCCCTTTGTCGAGCACTAACCCAGCAACAATTTGTGAGCACCAACACATAGTAGCACCAACCCCTTTGCCAAGCACCAATCCAACAACAATTCATGAGCACCAACCCACATGAGCACTAACCTAGCAATAATTTGTGAGCACCAACCCATAGGAGCACCAACCCCTTTTGTGTATACCACACACCTATCTTTCAATGTTGTTATCTCAACAAATGATAGTTCATTACAACATATATTTCCTCTCTCTCACCTTTTCTCTTCTAAGCTAGATATAATACATACAAATCACATTCATCTCTCATAATTGCTCTTCTAAGCTAGATATTACAATATCAAATCAACCTCTATCTTCCATATTACAAATGGCTTCTCAAGCCTTTATTTATAGCTTTCCAAATGACCTTTGGCCTTCCCCCTTTGTGACCCTTTAATCCTCATAGAAAATGACACAAAACTGGTATGACCCTTCATATTCTTGCCTTTGAAAAGTCATGTGGTGACCCTTCATGACCAAAAATGTCCTTCCCACTTTTGTCCTTATCTTGGTGACTTTTCATATTCCTCAAAGTGTCCCTTCATGAGAAATTGTACCCTTCCTCTTTTGTCTTCACTTAGCGACTCTTATAATTCCCCAAGATGACTCTTCATGGTAAAATGTGTCCCATCCTTGTTTTGTCTTTACCCCGTGGCTCTTTGACTTCTCCATGGGCCCTTCTTTTGTCTCATATGTAACCAAAAATATATTCGTTAATATTAAATAAATATTAACCCACATTAGCCAAGATATATATATTACAAACAACATTAAAATCAATGGGACCTATATCACCAATAATGCTAGACCTTTGACATCAATGACAATATTTCCAACACCAAGCATTCTGCAAACAAGTAAAACTAGCTGAGACCTCATATGGTGACACCTCCCTACAACATGAGATGACTTGTCTATCAAAACACCATGAAATATGAAAATAAGAATTAATATAAGTTTTGAAGAGATATAAAATCATCTGAATACAACATCACCAATTGTATTATATGGACTTGTCCAAAATATAGTAAAACCTATAGGGTGTATAAAATAGTGAGTAGAAAAACATAGTCAACTTCTTAGAGATGGTTCATAAAGTAAATTTGACCAATATTAAAAATATTATTATGTAAATTAAGGTATCTAAGTATAATTTCACCTCCCAATGTAATTTTTTTTGAAACTTCTCCATCTATCCATACCAAGCATAAACTTGTTGATTGGTTTTATGTGTCTAAAAGGGTGAAGAAGGAGTAGAATGGTTTTATCTCAAAAATGACACTAATATAATATGTAAAGCATGGAAATGAGTCCAATGAAGTTGAAGAGTCATCTTACAACCTTCTCCCATGTGTCACACTCCCTCATGAGCCGTAAAATTGCCAAACTCTTCTTTTTTAAGTTGATTTATTGATTTTCATTCATATAACCTACATGTTTTAGATGAACTCACATTCCTGATAGGGAACATGATTTTTTATACATTTCAAAGGAAAATATTATAATTTTATTGATGACCCCTAAATGCCTATTAAATGATTCAAAATGACATATTGACTAATTAGATGAAGATCAAGGCTAATATATCATTAAATGACAATAAAAGATCTATAATACACTATATGGCATAATAATAGACCCATAAAAGATATAAAAATCATGTTTTTACCTATAGGGGTCCCAATTTGACTTGTAGGGTCAAATTTGGTCAAACATTTGTGACTCATAGGGGTAGTATGCATATTATACTAAAGATCAGTAGCCTTATTAGTTTGTTGGGTTGAGGGAGTCATCTAAAGTCTAAAACACCACAAGAGGACTTTGAGCATTGACAATAAGTTTTGATCAATACAAGACCAATTGTCTACCTCAACCACACAAAATAAAGGACACATATAAAACAAAGCTAACAAACTAACAAGATACACACACACATATGCTCAAATCACTTAGGAAAAATAGAAATCAAACAAATATGCAAAACTAAAAACTAATAATACCTTATTTCTAGGATAAAAATGAATGTTTCTTGAATATTATTCTTGATAAGATGAATCATAGTGTCAAGCATGTTTCTCCTTGGATTAGATGCTCAGTACAATAAACCTGTTACTTAAAAATTTACTAGATTTTCTCTCAAGTAGATCATATTAAAATAAGTATTTAATGTAAATGTATTCTTATTTAATTTGTATACACACCTCATACTACTTCCCACTCATCATCTCATGGTCAAATTGTATCTTCTTCGTAGGCATGGCTTCAACAGGAGTAGTTTCATGTTCTTTTAAATATCGAGGCCAATAGAATCTTGTTCCATCCTTAAAGAGATGATGTGTTTCTCCCAAATATTTGAGAGGATGATGTATCATTTTTATGATTTCAATCATGTCATCATGGAATGGATATGCCTCTTGTAAGGACAAATTTGAGACATTTTTTTTTTTTTTGCATACTCACTTGAGTGTCAAGGCTTCCTTCTCAATTTTTGTCTGTATCATAACCTCATTTAAGAGGAGTATAACATAATCCAATGATTGTAAAAAATCATCCTAAGGTTGATTATAAAAAAATTTCTTGCTCATCTATGATATCTTGCATAGTGATGGAAGAACCAATGATTATTTCTTCTTCCTTGGAAAAAGGAAAATATTCTTCCATATCAACCCATTAATAATATCCCACATAAAAAATCACCTCTTTTAAAAAATTTAGGACCTATTTAAGGATATAAAATGGCATCTCAACTATCATAACATGACTTTTATTCTCAAGGACTGCAATATTTTGAATTTCCTCCTCTTTGGTGATGCCAAGACTAGGCATCTTGTAATCATGTGACTTATTTCAATGAGGCTACCAAGGAGTTGTATTTTATTCAAGAAATATTTCTAATTTTTTATCAAATAAATAATCCTCTTTAATTTCTCATACCACATGTCCATCGAGGTAAAGGGTGATAGGGTGAGGACAAGATGAACTAGTTGGTGGAGGTGACACATAGAATTAAACATCAGGTTAAGAATGAATTATAGCGGATCCTTTTTGGAGTTCTTAAGGAAGGGGAGGCATATCATAGGATAAAATATCTTGGTTTTATTCCTTCCATTTGATGACCACTTAATTTACATCTGATTTATCTTGAAAACTCTCTTAAGGAAAGTTAGATGTGGTATGTTTAGGCATAGAATCTTCTTATGCCTCTAAACCTCCCATCACACCTTGACTATTTCATTCTTGACTCTAATTCTTCAATTTTCTTGGATAGTTTCTCTTGTAAAATTATCTTTTGAAGTTGATAGGTATCATCATCAGTATAATAATTACAAGAGGGTTGACATGGAGAACAAGAGGTATCTAGAGGAAGAGTGGGAGGAACTTGCATAGGATCAAACTCTTTCTCAACTTCACACTCTTTAAAAGGGCTTCTATTCTATTTATTTCCCCATGATTCCACTACCTTATTCTAGCTTAGTATGTTAGG
Source organism: Torreya grandis (assembly GCA_037957365.1). Classification (NCBI taxonomy): domain Eukaryota; kingdom Viridiplantae; phylum Streptophyta; class Pinopsida; order Cupressales; family Taxaceae; genus Torreya; species Torreya grandis. The sequence continues at coordinate 1,743,251 of JARHVA010001515.1, forward strand.
ATTATGAGTCTCTTATTGAGGTAGTGATTCATTTTGAGGAGTGGGTGAAATGATCAAGTAACATGGGATCTCCTTAGGCTTGAAATCTTCACTTTGTTTCCAACTTGGGATTTCATATCTAGAAGTCACATATTGAGGTGAGGATGTAATGGGAGAGAGTAAATAGGGCTTAAATTACACTTAATTTAGTAATGATATGAACTTATACATTTTCTTATTGTCCAACTCTCTCTTCTAGCTAACGATGAAAAAGATGACTTTGATAAGCTTGATTAGGCTCATGAGTAAGGGTCAAGTAGGATAAATATAAATATTGGGGAGGTTGATATGAGGGATAATGGACTTAGTGAGGTTGTTACTCATGAATTCTTAGCCTTTCTTCTAAAGATGCATTCAATCCACCCACATCTAGTATCTCACTTAGGAGCCTTTACCAATCTACTCTCTCAATAGGTTCTCATTCTCTTTTAACTATATCTAATGAATCTCTCACATAATGAATGAAATGACAATTAACATCTTGATCATATTCCATTATTATATCAAGCTCTATCATGTACTTATCATAACCCAAGAGAGTTTACTTGGAAGTGGAAATCACCTAGTTTGAGAAGTGAATAGGTTGACTTGGAGGAGCAAGATATTGATAAGGCTAGTTATAGGAGTGATACAACTCATGAAAAGGTTGATAAGGTCATATTAAATATAGTAAGGATAAATAAAAATCTAATAAGGGTCATACAAAGGATTATGGGGAATTATATAAGCTTGATATACCTCAACAACTTATGTAAATAATAATCAAGACCAAAATTATCAATGAAACTTCATTTGGAAGAAAGAACATAAAGAAAAATTACCAACAATCTTCAAAATGAAAAAATAGGTTCCTTGATAAGCTGATGTAACTTCAGAGTCACCCTTGATGTTTGGATAGATGCCTCCAAAGGATGATGTGTTGAAATACAACACCAAAAATCCTTCAACTTCTTTGATAATGAGTCCCACTGGGAATGCCAAAAATAATTGTCACTTTGATTATCACCCCTTGAGGATATGTCTATTATTTCCTCATCTAAGTGGTACAATTGAAACACCTCTAGGTTATGGGTAACCTATGAATGAGGTGAATATCTAGAGAGTGCCATTTCCCTTGTTGTACCATTATTATATCACTACTACACCTATGCTTGTAATGGGAAATGGATAAATATTTTTAAAGTAAACTACCCTAAACGAGGTGATACACCAAATTAATGGATGACTACCATCCAAATGCAAGTCACACATGAGACCAAGAGACTAACTAAATATACACTTCTCTAATCTAAATCTTCTCATATCAATATTTCATTATGAGGAAGTGATGAATGTTTAAACTAGGAGGACTAGACAAGAGGCCTTGAATGGAATGAGTGAATAGACTAACTCACTCAACCTTGACAATTTACTATAAAACTTCACATGACCTATAATAAGAAGCTTTCAAGCTATAAATAGGTGTGAGAATGAGACAACATGCTAAGGAAATAATAGTCATCACATGAGCAAGATCAATATTTCATGTGAACACACTATGAAAAGTCATAAAAGAGGTAAAAATTAGTAATCCTTATTTGTCCATGGTATGAAAATGAATAGGGTTTCACCATACTCATGTGGAGCATAATATAGAAAGACCAAAATACCTAGTTTGTATATAAATTGAGAGAGAGGATAATAAAGAAGTCTAAAATTTGTAAATACACTTTTAAAGATGAGAAAATGAGTTACTTATGCATGAGAAGAAATTTTAAATTTATCATGCAAATTTAGGAAGCACAAGTATCATCCCAAGTCATGAAACTCTTGAAATATGGTGTAGGAGTTCTCATTTTGCACAAAGAAATTAACTCCATCATTCACCCCTATTTTAATGTCTAAAAAATAACTAGGATATGTTTTATGATTGTAATGAGAGGAAAGAGTTGTATAAATTCCTCTCCATGCATTGGTTTAAGTACTGGTTATCTGAATTCCTCTAAAAGTGAGTTATCACCATCTATAGTTGAAGAAAACTTTATTTTCACATAGCTTGCACACTTGGATTCAAATTGGATTTAGTTTTCCATGAAAATCCATAAAATGGAGTTTATGACACTTTTAGGACCCTTCATATCTTTATATACATCATTCACACCATAAAATTAGTTTACTTGAATCTTTTCACCCTTCTAACTACCACATTCACTATGCTAGTTTTGACTGGTTAAGTTGATGTAGCTAGTAAACACACTTAAGAGTTTTTAAAAGTTAATAAATGGACATGGGGAGTTATCTTAATCCTAAATCTTCTTTTAAAAGTTGATTTCATCTCTTGAAACCTCTTATAACCTACATAATACACATAACAGTCAATAAATGTAATTTGATACCCTATCCATATGGATTGCATACAAATCATCCTAATTGTAGCGATATTTACTAATTGTGATACAAAATCTAATCATTTTTATTGGCAAATTATGCCATTTTGGTGTATTATCTCTTTCATTTTCTACATCGGGTCTAGTCTAAGGGTTTAAGAGGGTTTTGGCCTATTTTACCCTCTTAGCAATTATTCATAAAGATTTCACATTAAAATTTAAATTCAATACCAAAACATAGTTTATTAGGACCCTATATAACTCCTTCTATCCCTGTGAGTCTCCATGTAAAGTGTCAAAGTAGATATGAGTAATTAAACCTCTCCAATTGAGCTTGTTTGTCTACTTTGCATAAGTCTGAGTTATCTTAAAGCCTAAAAATGGATTATCATGGATTCATCTACATTATATATGCTAGAAAAAAACTTAATATCAACCTAATAACATGTTTAAATAAATTAGAGTGCTCACTTAAGGTTATAAATAAATCTGACCCTCCATTTGGCTTTGGTCTAGAACCTTGTCTAATAGAACTGACTGTAACCCTTATGTTCTAGGCCATCCAATTGGAATTATTTACATTAAAAATATTTAATACCTATTTAATGACCCAAAAAACATATTTTTATATTTTATAATGTCTACCTAAGGTTATAAGTGAAAATTCCTTCTCACTTGTGCTTTAGGCCTAACCATGCTTGATAGGCATGCTTGCAAGTTTGAGGGTCTAAGCCACCCTATTGGGATTCTTCCCTCTATGAAAGGTAAATTATGTATATTTATATGTAATAAATATTAATACACCTTCTTTAAATGTTCAATCATCTCCTTATCTCAACTTATCACCCTCCTCGTTCAAAACTGATAGTTTGCACTCAAGGGAAGTGCCCTCTATCTGAGATAAAATAGATGGAACTTCCCCCATTTTATTGCAAAAAATTAATGTTTTAATGGTAAATTAAAGTGAAAGGATATATGTTTTTAATTTTAAAACAATTTTCATATTATTTGGTTCTCTAAAAGTGCTAAAAACTAAGACATATTGTGAGGCAAAAGATTGTGTGTAGGCCTCCACCATGTGGACTGTGTGATGTTTGATTGGAGCCTATTTTTTTTTATCAATTAATAGAGCTCCATGATACTATCATACTCATGATTAATTCATTTAAATATCCATTTATAACTTTAACCTTCTACCTACCCTTTCATACATCTTGATAGTATAAGTCTGAATATTACTTCTGATTATGTTTTGTGATTGCAAATGCACCTATAGGTATGCTTATATAATTTAGGCTTGGAGGTAATTATTGTGATACCCTTGGAGTTTATTATGGTAAATTTACATTTTTTTGACCCCTTGTTCACTTTTCCTAGTCTAGACCATTACTTAGTACCTCAAACTTGCTTATTCTTTTTCAAAATAAGACAGTCAATTATAGGTCAAAAGGATCTTGAAGATGTGAATTACACACTAGGATATGTGTCATGATCCTTTGTATATCCCCTGAGGTATTTAGGATTTATTTTCCATAAACCAATGTTAATTTTTCTATGATTAATCCCTAATAATGGGTCATGTGTATTTTAACCCCTGCCTATAGGTGCATAGTTCAAGAAGTAGGCACCTGTAGGTGTATATGGGGGCCTAAAAGAAGTATATGGCCCTATTTTGAATATAATTATCCTCATGGTATGAATTTATTCTTTATAATATCCTTAAAACATGATAATATTCCTTATTCACACTTTACTATCTTAAGGCCACTTTGTATGTTCAAACCCGGTAGATGTTACTACTTGGAAATAGTGCATAAAAGTGCAAATTGGGGTCTCCAAAAAACCAATATCCATTGATCATATGCCACATAACCTTTTTTGATTCATCATCCTATATTTATGATTCAATAAAATGTCATAAATACGATTAAAATGAAGGTGAAACCTTGTTTTTTGTCATCCTGAAAATGGTTAGGTTCTCTATTTTCACATTTTATGGATTATGTCCCAAAACTCAATCACTTCCTGCTAGAAGGTTATCTTAAACTTTTCCTAGCCATATAGTAACTTAAATTAGTCTAAAATTATATTTTAAATATATTAATGCCTTAAATATGATTTCATTTCATGCTTCGAACTTTATATATGGCTCTTTAGCTCTGTATTAATGTCACATGTAGGTAGATATTTCCATGGATAGGTAGTAATATAGAATTCGGTAGTGATCATGGGATATAGATGCTTGTGATAAATTATAGGCATTCATAATGTTTTAAAATGCATTATTATCACTATAAAATGTTGATACATCTATCAAATCTCCCATTCCACCATAACATCATCTTTTGAGGTTATAGGTGCACTATGAGATGCATATAGATAGTGAATATGAGATAGTCCATGTATTGAAAGAATATTATTCAAAATAAACTAATATCTCATAAATGTATGCTTAAAATAAAAATAATTATTTTTAAATACTAATACAAACCTTCCAACTCATTTTCAATGCTGAAACCTTTCAAGCACTTGTAGGTATAGTTCCATAGTGCAAACTATATGAAGGTGTTGTATTAGACTATAATAGTTCCTCTAAAAACTATTTGGAGTGCCTAACCTATTTATTACCACTTATAAATACATTTTAAATGTATTTATAACCTAAATTAACCTCCATGAAATTATGAGATATGTCCCACACACGTGATTCAACATGACTACAAGTGAAAAATGAGTAAAGGGTTGATTGTGAGTATGTTATGATTGAATATTTGATCCAATCATGATGTTATACGACTAAAAATGAAGTAAAATTGATAAATATATAATTTTTACGTAGGAACCTCATATCCTCTTCACATGAGACCCTTGCATACAACCAAGCATTATGTAAACAAGGAAAACTGACTAAGACCTTATATGGCGACACCTCCCTGAAACATGAGATGAATTGTCTATGAAAAAACCATGAAACTAAGAATGAAGAGAATATATCTAACATCATTTGGATTCAACATCATTAAATGGATTGTACGAACTTGTCGAAAATAGATCAAAACCTATAAGGTGCAAGAAATAATGAGCAGAAAAACATGGTCAACTTGTTAGAGATGGTTCATAAAACACAATTAACAAATATTAAAAATATTTTTATTTAAATTAATATATTTAAGATTAATTTCACCTCCCAAAGGAATTTGGTCTAAAAAATCTCTAATTGTCTATACCAAGCATAAACCTATTGATTGGTTCTATGTGTCTAAAAGGGCAAAGAAGGAACAAAATAGTTATACCTTAAAAAACACTTTAATAGTATTTAAATCATGTAAATGAGTCTGAGGAAGTTGAAGAGTCATCTCAAAACCTTCTCCAATGTGTCAAACTTCCTCATGGGTCATATAAGTGCCAAACTCTTTCTTTTTCAATTTATTTATTGGTTTTTAGTTAGATAACCTAAAAGTTTTAGATAAACTTACACTCCTATTGGGGAATATGACTTATTTGATATTTTAAAGGAAAATAGTACGCTTTGACACCTTGTAAACTATGTCATTTTCATTTATGACCCCTAAATGCCTACTAAATGACTCAAAATGGCATATTGCCTAATTATACGAAGATCAAGGATAATATAGCATTAAATGAAATTAAAAGATATATAATACACCCTATGAAATAATACAGGACCCCATAAAACATCTAAAAATCAATTCTTTACCTATATAGGTCCTAATTTGACATGTAGGGTCAAATTTGGTCAACATAAACTATAAAAAATAAGTATCTGCTACCTTGAATAGATGATCTTTTTAATCAAATGCAAGGAGTAATGATATTTTGTAGGATTTATATTAGAGATATATATCATTATTTAAGGATAAAATATAAGGATATTCTAAAGATGACATTTAGAACTCAATATGGACACCGTGGGTTTACACTGTTACCATTTGGGTTGATGAGTGCACTTATAGCATTCATGAATCTCATGAATAATGTGTTAAGATATTATCTAGATAAATTTTTTTTGTCGTTTTAAATGACATTCTTATACAAACTAAGGATCAAAACATCTAGTACTAGATTTGTAACATTTTGAAAAGCACAGTTTGTATGAAAAATTGTCCAAGTGTGCATTATTATAAAAGAAAACATGATTTCTAGGACATATTATCTCATTAGATGATATTTTAGTTGATCTAAATAAGATAAGATCCATTATGGTGTGGTTGGCACCAAGGAATGTCCATAAGGTAAAAATTTTCATGAGATTAGTAGGCTATTATAGGAAATTCATTTCAATTTTTCTAAGATAACTAATCGAATTACCTCTCTTCAATATAAT
>JARHVA010001515.1:1755000-1842500 GCA_037957365.1 Torreya grandis
AGAATGTATACAAATGAGTAAAGGTTTGATATCTTTGTTTTATAAGTTGATTTGATTTTAGATATACACTTAGAACCTCAGTAAGGGTATAAATCTCCAAAGATAAAAAAGGCATTATTATCAGTCTCATGTTTATTATATTATATTTCCAATAATACATATATAGTTGAGGGACTTAAATAAAAGGAAAAATAGGGTAATGGATTTGGAAATATTTTGGATCATAATTATACAATATCTTTTATGTTGAATATTGTGAATCTATTTTGCGGTTTTAGGAAATGTTAAGACCCTATTTAGATCTATATATGATTATTCATGAAAAGTTAATATAATCTTATAGTCTATAAGAAAATTGAGAATACTTTATATTTATATATGTTTGTTCATGAAAATTTAATGGGAAACAGACACACACAAACACACACACACACACACACTAGATGCATGGTTATAGTTATATATTTTGACTAGTAATGAAGTCATAAAAATTTGAAGGATTGGGTATTATAACTATATGTATAAAGCCTCCTAAAATTTTTAATAAGATTAAAGATTGTGATCTTATTTGTAGTTATTTTTTCTTTTATAAACATTAAGATTGTTAGTTATAATTTAGTGGTATGCACAATATACTATAAAAGTGTTGATTGTATTTCATTTGTATTTTCTTAGAAAAAGTAGATCATGTAGTATAAGTATGTATTTTACCCATTTGTTAATTAAACATAGTTGTTATGATTATTATTTATGTGATGAATGGTAATAGTGGATATTCATTCATACGTTTGACAGACTAAATGTATGAAATATGATTATTCCTATATTTAGCTTAAGTTGTACTTTCTAGTTAAATTAATTTTAACCAAATATTGCATTGTTGGTTCCAACTAAGGAGTGAAATAGAATTCACTATCTTATTTAGCATCACCAATGTCAGATGAAGGTAATCCGATCAAGTGGTGTGTATGAATTTGACTGATCCTAGAGATCAATATATATATAAAGACTTTGGCCAAAGTAATGTTTAGATAGACATTGTCATTTCATATGTATGATTTACATGTTTATACAATATCATGTTAGAATTTATTTTCTTTATGTTACACATCATGTATTATAAATGTTACAACACATAAATATTAACATGTCTCTTTGGATTTTTGCATCATCACTAGCTACCCATCCTTGAATGGAGGACCAGTCTCTATTTGGGGGACTATGTAAAGGATCAATGGTCCATGGTTGGTGTGCAAAAATTCTCATATGATGATCTCCCTACCCATGGTAGTACTTATTGGAGACTACACTTGAGATTATTAGAGATACTAGAGTTCAAGTGACTCATGCTCCATGGAGAATTGTATCTATTATTATATTTATGTTGAGACATAATGCTAGTTGTAAATGTAATTGATTACTTACTGTACATTGACAGTAGTTTTTGTATTATTGTAGTATTCATCGGTGGATTTTATGTAATTACTTTCCTTATATAGCTATAATTTGTTACATGTGATGCTACATTCGATCGAGCAAAATTATTTACTTATAGGAAATATAACTTCTATTCAATAAAAAATAATAGGGAATTGGTAAAATGTATTATAGTGCATGAATTATAGAGTAGATATTTGGATCATTATTTTAACATTATGACTGTGTATGTCATCAACCCTTGGACATATGCATATGTTACATATTTATATAAAAAGAATACAAGATCAGCTATATTTGTTGACTATTACAAATAAGATAGTTGAGTCATTTTATCTTCATTAATAGATGATGGTTGAGCTTCTACGTTGGTGGAAATTAATGGTTCAACTGACAAGATTCTCAACTATAAAGTACCACTTGATAAGCCATGTGGTTAGAACAGGATGACATATGGATGTACTAGAGAAAAAACAAGTGTGGTGATGTGAGTCTACAAGTGAGTAGCAATGATGTTCATAGGTATACAAGTTGAGTAGTGCGTACTAAAGTGTACTGGCTTTGATTAGGTGATATTTTAGTGTGATAGTTTGTGAACCCATGCATGGCTTATGCACAATTGTTTAAGCAAGTTTTGTGTTCAATGTAAACTATGTACAAATAAACAAGTGAGAATATTATGCTACAATAAATGGATTACGCAAAATCTTTCCTAATCTCATCCGACCCTGCACCCCGCCCCCCCACTTGCCTTGCCCCTCCACCCAAGGATGATGAGTAGAAGTGAAAACATAGTTGTGATTATGAGAGCAACTTCATTAGCACTAATGGAACCCTTCAGTTTATGTAACTTATTAGTTATATTTTTGAGCCTTTAGGTGATCAAATAATGATATAGGGAATTCATAATCTAATTATATGTAAAAATAAATATCATCAAGCTGATTAAGTGCCTAAAGGCACACTCTTGCTGGTCAGGCATCATTATCCATCCATCCATTATATAAATAATATTTGTCATCAATTGTATCACATGTATAATTTATATGATGCATTCAATTGACATTGAGGCCTTTAATTAGTCATTTTAGTAGTTGAGACAAAAAACCTTTGTTTACTTTCTCAAAAAAAAACCCTTTGGGAACTCAACCATTGTGTTAGGAAATGAAATGAAGAAGAGATACAAAGGATCCTCTCTCAACAAAGAGAAATTAGGTGTTCCTTACAATGTATAGTTCAGTTAGTTAACTTCAAGTGGGTGATTTATACATTACATGCATCATCTAGTTGAATAATAAATTACAAATTCAAATATTTCCCAAAATATTTATTTGTTCTTCCCTTCTTAATAGTTCATCAATCAAGAATGAAATTTGGAGTCCCTCTCACATTGGTTATTAGTGTTCCAAATTTAATAAAAAAACATTATGATTGAAGTAATTTAATCATTGTGTCTTATTTCATGAGACTAAACAAGGATTAATGACATTTATAATAGAATTAATTTATAATTAAGAAATGTAAATATATAGAGATAAGTTCAGAAAAGGGGAAACATATGTATTGGGGCTTTGGGATGATTTGAACATCTTGGGGTGACACTGATTAATAAAATTATTGTAAGTGATAGATTTTATCTTTGTCAAATTAATTTATACATTTAAACCATACTAAATGCCTTCTCCTTGGAACATAGACATCTGGATGAGTTTCATTGAGGTAGAAATCATTCCTTATTACAAAAACTAGTAGAACCAAGAGTCCAAAAGGAAGTTGAATCAATTCTTCATCCATTTTTTTGTATGGGAGGAATTTTAAATCATCTATACATCTACTTTTTTCATCATTTTTAAAAAATAAACTCTATATGGGTTAGTTAAACCCCTGAAAATCTGTTAAAGTACATTGAGATCAAGTTCCTGAGTTATAGTATGACTAAACTTTTGAGAATTACTAAGAACATAAATAAAGCGTTTTGAATAACAAACTAATCCAAAATAATATACATGATTATATAAAAACTCTAAAATTTATAGTAAAATGAGAAATTGGCATGTAGTAAAATGAAAAATTGGCATGTAGACGCTTGCATGATACTAGTCAAGAGCAAGCATAAGTTCACTCTTAAAAAAAAAATTCACATTGGATTTGTCTAGGGTCAATATTTATTTTTATCTTTTTTTTTTTCATATATGTCTCATTCATTTTATTTTATGCTCTCATGCCATGTAATTTATATATTTACTCAATAACTCACTACTACATTTACTTTCATGACACTACTACATAAAGTGCAAATTACGTTCCAATTTGGGTCAAAATCACATAAAAAATTTATGAATTTTAACATTTTATTTATTTTTCAAAAAATATGACACAATTATAACTTAAAAATTATCCTTAATTAAAAAAAATTATAAGTTGAGAAAATAATTTACACAAAATAATATAAGTTGTTGGAGGGGATGAAATTTATATATTGTCGCTTCCAAATAAAAAACATATTGTTGACCCATCCTAATATTCTAGTCACCCAGCTCCTCATCTTCTATATAATCATTAATAATCTCATATGTTTATAATGAGTCATCCTATAGTTTAATATCATCTTTGACATAATTAGCATAATCATGATCCTTGTCATCATCCTCCACATTTTCATAACCATTAAGTAGGAAGAAATGTCTACCCACTTGCAAATTAGACATAATTTAATTATCACAAGTGTTTATGGTTACAATTTATATACTTAATTACAACTCAGAATTATATTCAACAGTAAATTTATTATAAGCATAGAGCACCTAGCATGGGCCCACATGTTGAGTGATTTTGTGTCCCATCCCAAATATTTCAACTATTTTCTAACTTCTTTTGTGGACATATAGTCACAACACAACTCATGCAATAAAATGTATATTATTTTATGAGGTGTTAATTTTTTTATAAAATAAATGGTAAAATATATAATGTGTAATAACTTTAAGAAAACTTATTAACTTATAACATAACTTATGTAACTTGAAAAATTATGGGCAATCTTAGATTTGATAAATCATCCCAAGCAACGAGTCACCAGGATCCTCTAACAAACACTTAATTCTTAGGATTTGTGTTGAACAATCTTGATCTTTGCATTAATTATAAAAAATGAATAGCATAAAATTTTTCAAATATAATAATTGAACAAGTTTTTATATCTCATTAATTCTATTAACTAGCTTGGAGTCTTGTATTTATCATGCTTGAGTTAAACGTCATACAACTTTAACCAACATAGATTTTAAGCATTGTGAGGTCAAAGTCTTATCTTCTTCGCATCTATATTTATCTATTATTCAAGAAACAATTTACAAATTTAAAAAAGACTATAATATTATGAAATTTAAATGTGTGTGGGGTCTTACTCATCTTCATGTTGATCCCTTGATGTAATATATAATTAAATTATGGGGCACATTTTCCTACTAGGAAAAGTGTGATGCATAATCAATAAACCTTTTTGCATAAAATTATAATAATAGCCATTTTTTTACTTTAATTGTAGTTGACATGCATTGGTCAAACCTTTATAAAATCATGTTAGTAACTACACTTACCAATCTATGTGAATCTCTAATATGGCAATGACAAAACATAATTGACCATCCTCATATAGTCACTTACTATATGAATATTAAAAATATAATATTTTGAAAAATATATTCTACAAATGTACATGAAGATAAAATCTCTATAATATAGATAGAGGGTATATCTATGTGCATGTTTCTTATGGTTGGATGGAGCACTGATAAGAATGCCTTAGACTGAAAAAATGAAGAATAAATTAATGTTTTCCATAATTATTTTGATAGATTTATACATTCTTGGAATCCTGTGAGAGTTCCACATCAAAGAAACATGTAATCAAGAAATTGATAATAATTTATTTGTGTGTGCAATAAAAATAAACTACTTTAGAATAATATAATATAATATTATATTATGTAAACTACAAGGATAAAATAATTAGAGCTTGAATTCATGTTTTATGACAACATTTAATATTATTCAAATAAATATTAGTCAACACTATAAAGATTTAGCTAATTACATGGAGCATCATAGTATGGGTAAAGACAAGACTTGTCTACAAAAAGCAAAAGGATAAAAAAGATAAAGAAAAGTAGGATTTTTATGTAAGAATGGTTATTATAATAAAAGGTAGTAAATATTTATGTACCTACAATTTTCATAACATATGATTATCTTTGGTGCAGCTAAAATTCCATTTAGCCTCTACAATTTAATGGATTAAAACTATACATAGATATTGTAACAAGGGGTTATTAATATGATTCAGTAATAAATGATGATTATGGTAGCATTCATAATCATTATGTGTAACAATTACAACATACCTATGTAGATTGGAATTTAGTTCTTTCAAAAGATGTAATTATCAAGTGCACTGTAAAATACATGTTGTAAAAGTAAAAAAAAGTTTAGAAACATATAATCTAATGTTGATGAAAATTGTAATTATTTGAAATGCTAAATAACCTACATATATATATATATATATATATATATATATATATATATATATATATATATATATATAAGAGATATAAGGGAAATGGAGACATGCCACATGTTGCTAGAAATTTCTTTGGTTGATCACAATAGAACATTTGTATTATTGAATGTTGTGTGTATTATTTTTAAACTGGTAATAAGAGAGGATAACGAAATTCAAAGACATAAAATCAATAATTGATACATACATTTATAGACATCACATAATATAAAATTACCACTCATTGATGTTGCTAGATCTTGATTATGCAGTCCTAAAATTTTTAAAGGTGAAAAATGAAAATTGAGAAAAACAAGGGCTATTGTGAGGAAATGGCTAAGGTTTGAAGCATCCATAAATGAGGTATCAACAATTTTTGGAATTTTATTGCTGCAAGTTACTATTGTAAAAACTATTTCATGATATAGAGAGATACATTGGCCTTGATAATGATACAATAAACACTACTTGGGGTCAGTTTTAATATAATCTTTAGTATATATAATGGATTATTGAAATAAATAATGAGATTCAACAAGAACTAGAGGATGAATATAAAGATACTATCCAACAAAACACCATTAAACATGAGCAAAAAATTATATTAAACATACACTAATGATAATTTTATGCAAGTGAAGAATAAACAAAAAAGCTCTCAAATTCTGAAATATGTAAAAGTACAATATCTTATTTAAATAAGAAAAAATTCCATACAATTTTCAATATGAAAGCCTCAACAAGAAATTAAAAAAAAATAGCATTTGATATTATTATAAAACATTATAAGAAAGGACAAACTACATTGCATTACATACAATAATCCAAGGAACGACATTGATAAAACACTATTATCTTAAGGGATGCTTTAAACAAGCATTAAGAGATGACACAACCACAATGTAGCCTCATACTAGTTTCTCCAACTAGATTTGAGACGTTCGACATTGGTGTTATCTTTCTCTAGTTTAACATCTAGATATGTATTAAATATTTGAGAATAGATGTTGGATGTTGAATTCATTGTCTTAAAACACACACATTCTACATCTGTCTTTTTCTAATAATTTATGAAAAAATCTGAAGAGACCTCACTTCTAAACTTTGTATCTCAATTTTCAAAACACGATACAACATATGGCATTTTACCCTTGAATTCCCATAACCATGCTTCATGCCTTTTCCCTGTCTTTATTGATCTTTTATACGCATTAAAACATGGAAATAATTGAAAAAACCCAAAGAAAAAAAATATTAATGCGAAAATGAAGTCACGAAACCTGTTAGAATATAATAAAACTTACCTTTATCGTCTGCCAGATGATAGAGTGAGATACTTGGTTTGTTGGGTCTGCATTCAAACTCATTTGATGATGTTAGAATATTCATATTCTCTTGAATTTAAATCAAAATACATTATATGATTACATCTTTCTCATCGTACATATTCTATTTCAGGCGTTGATATCTTTCTCATCTTACATAAGGGTCAGAAGTTGAACAACACTTAGATGTGAAAAAATGAAGCTCTTATGTGTACATATTACACCAATTTTTAGATTTACTACATTCAAATGAGTTAGTTTTAGGGTTTCATACAATATAATATATGACAAGTTTAGGTAACCCAAAGCATCCACAAATTCAAGATCTCCGCAGATTTTTCATGAAAACTTATTTGAATAAAGGTCTAGTGCCTCCAGCTGAACCATTCCTCCCAAACTATTTGGAATGGTCCCATTGAAATTGGTCATGGACAGATTGAGAAATCTCAAACCTTTCAATATTCCAAAATTTGTAGCAACTTCTCCCTCCAATTCATTGTTTGAGAGGTCCATGGATGTTAGGGTGGAAAGAATGTGTGTAACTCCAATCTATGCCATTGGGTGACATCTCCTATCTATCTTGATAGTATGAACCAGAACCATATTGGTAATTGAATAACACAATACCATCTTCCCTTGCTACGGGCATTGCTTTCAAACATAGAATGGTGATTGGAATGAAACCAGAAAAATGATTGGAGGAAAAAAGCAAGATCTGAAGGTACATTAGTTGGCCAATATCTATAGGAATGCTACCTCTAAGGTGGTTCTCCTCCATCACTCTTCAAACGAGTTTTTCCCAATATCGAGTACTTGTAAGTTTGAACAATTTCCTATTGAAGGAGGGAATAATCCTTTCGGTCTATTTTTTCGAGCAATTAATGACTAGAGTTGGCTAAGCTTTCAAAACTCATAAGGTAACCCTCCCGTTAGACGATTATTTCCCAAATTTAGGACATGAAGCTAAGAGTAATTGGCCAAGTTTTGAGGGATGATCCCTGTCAAATTGTTATTTACTAAATTTAATAGCTGAAAATTGGGTAAACTACCCATTGGAGGAATCTTTCCTCCAAAGAAATTGTCGTTGAGTGACAGTGTTGATATAACAGGAGACCACATTGATGGTATGATCCCAGTCAATGAATTTCTAGACCGGTTCTAGGAGTGATAGCTGCATCCATGTCAAATTATTTGATAATAGACTACCTTTCGGATCATTTCCTGAAATTTACACTCTGTAAGAAAGGACTTGTATCCAATAGCAAAGAGGGAATTTCTACTACAAAACTCTTGTGAACTAATTCAAATGTCTCGAGCGAGAATTGTGTTGAAAACCAAGGTGAAATTTGGCTATCAATTCTACACGATATTAAACTTAAGTCTACTAACTAGAAGGACGGAATCCAAGTTGTACTAATATTTAATAAACAATTGGATAGATGCAAATAAGTTAGTTTTGTAAGAGTATAAAAGGATGTTTGTGAAATTGACTGGTGGTGGTTTAGTGAGAGAGATAAAGAACTTATGGAAGACGGAAGTGAAGATGAAGAAATGGTCTCATTGAATCCATTGTCAATAACAAAGAGCTGAGTGAGGGAGGAAAGGTGGGCAAATGAGAAGGGAATAGTTCCACTCAGTTTATTGTTATCAAAATATAGTTCTTGAAAAGAAGAGAGGTTTTCGAGAGATACTGTTATGCTTCTAATTAATTGCTTGTTGTAAAAGTCAAGAGTTTGGAGGTAAGAAAGGTTACTCAGAGAAGCTGGTATGCTTCCATTGAGTTGGTTGTTACCAAATATAAGGTAGGTTAAAGAAGAAAGATTGCTAAAATAAACTGGTAAGCTTTCACTGAATTGGTTGTTTCCTAGATGAAATAAAGTTTAAAAATAAAGATTACTCAGGGAAGCAGGTATGCTTCCATTGAGTTGGTTGTAATAAACGGAAAGGAAGGTCAAAAAAGAAAAGATTAGCCAAACAAAAAGGTATTCCTTTGAAATCATTCCCTTCAAGATCGAGATGAGTAAGGCTGGTGAGCTGGCAAACGGTAGAGGGAATTATGTCACTCAAGCCATTGGAATATAAATCTAGAGACTGAAGATAAGAAAGATTTGCCAAACACGGAGGAAGATTACCTGTAGCTCCTTGCAATGTAAAGTGTTTGAGAAAATGAAGTCTACACAAGCTGTCAGTTATCACATCACCTCGAATACTATCAAAGCGTGTAGATTAAGCTCGATTACATGGTTCGTGAGATCATCGCAGAATATGCCATCCTAAGGGGTGCAACAGTCGCTTCCCTTCACCCACGAGCTCACATCTGAGGAGCCATTGACAGCTGTTTTGAAGAGAAGAAGAGCTTGGACTTCGTGGGTATGACATTTATTGGACAATCCCTGGATTGAATTAGTGAAAAAGTTAACAAACAGTACTACAAAAATAATAAGAGAGAGGTTAAGAGGAGCCATTGCTAGAGACATATAACAAACAGTGAACACTACAAAAGTAAAGGGGGGAAGATCTTTGATGCAGGCTAGCCAAGGCAAGGCATATGTATAGCAGATGCAAAGGGATGATTGTCCGCGGAAACAAACTGACGGCTTTGAAAATTTCAATCTACTTTGGTACGTTCATAGTTTGTTTTTAGTGTTTATATATATATATATATATATATATATATATATATATATATATATATATATAATTCTTTGTCCCTAAAGCTTGCCTATTTTTATTTGCCCGTAATTTAGTATATGTAAATATGAGATAAAATATTCTTAATTCTTTGTCCGTAAAGATTGCGTTTTCATTTAAAACCCATTATTATTCAAAGTAGTTAGCCATCATCAAATTGAATTTGATTGGCAAACATGATTAATTTGAAATTCTAGTTTTATATAATTTATTTACAAATATTTATAAATATTTTGGTAGGTATTTATTATTTATATAATTTTATGGTTTTTGTTTATTTTTTAATTATATATTTAAATTAAGTATTATTAGTATATTTTATTGTTTGTTATTTATTTATTTATTTATTTAAATTTTCTTTTTATGTTTTTATATTTTTGTAATAATTTACTACAAATATTGTGAGTACATTTTTAGGGTGGTATATGGTTCTAATCAATGAGATATGTCTCATGATTTGTGGTCTCATCTTCTTTATTTTTTTGATTTTTTAATATCATTGTGGGTGTCAATAGAATCTTAATTTAAATTCAAATAATCTATAAATGCATATGTAGTCTAATACATTTAAACACCTAACAAAATAAAAAATAATTAATTGAAAGCTTGGGAATTTTAGTATTGTGTACTGAAATTTATTGAAATTCTACAAGTATTTTAGAGAAATAAAACAATCATTAAATCATTCATCGAAGAACTAAATTTCATGTTAATGACACATTGTATTGCACTAATTTTTCTTCATTGATGAATTAATGCAAACATTTAAGCGTTGTTTTCTTTAATGTATATTTTCTAAAGACCCAATAAAAATGAAGTTAAATAGATCGCAAGCCCTAAAACACATCACCCAATTTTTTTTTATGGTTTCATACATTATTAATCAATTAACATAAGGAGAAAGAATTACAAGTTTCAAATAATTAAGAGTGAAGTTGCATAAAAATGGACATGGTTTTTGCAACCTTAAATATAACAAATATAGTCGTCAAATAAGTTTTAACATTTGTAACATCTCCTAAAATCATAAACTACAAGTCTAACACCTACAGACATCCACAAAATGATTATAGGAAAGTTGTCTGTTTTCTCTATTTTTCTATGATAATTTGTTTTCACCTAATTTATACTATCAAATATTTAAAAATATCTAATAATCACTCTTAACAATAGATTATATCTATAAGTTGTCTTTTTAATGGATTTTAATTATTTTAAAAATTAATTAAATTTAATTTGCTACTCTTTAAATTTGTGAGGGCTCGAATAAAGTCAACGGATGACTATCTTATCTGTGCTCACCACATCAACACAACTCCACAAATTGAATCCCTTCCCAAAACAAAAAAATAGAAGGTAGTTGATAGAGTCCATTAAATATTTATGAACATATGTATTATCATTTATTCATAACATACCACTGTGAAATTGAAATATTTATTAGAATTGATATTATTATTCAAAATTTGTATTTGAAATTAATAATTAATTTTTTTAATATAACATAAAAATCAACCTCCCTCCATTAGAATTTATTTTGGTGCTTGTCATATCTAATTAAGAAAATAAATAAAAAATTAAAATTAATAAAAAAAATAAAAAATCTTTTGATAAGAAAGAGTGAGACTATTAAAATGTATGAGCATGCATGAAAATCCCTCTAAAATTATTAGTATTATTAAGATCACATTTATTTATAACCTATATATCTTAAACCCTTAATAACTTGTTCATTCCTTGTCTTTCAATATTTAAAATGGCCACTTTAGAAAATATGTCCCGCAAATATTCTAATGCCAATGAGATGGTTAAAATTAGCAACCATACCTTGACAAAGTTCTCCAAAAATATTAAGAACAACATGCTATGGATGGTTATCTTTTTAGTAATGAGTGATTGATTATATAAAGTGTTGTTGTTGAAGGAGCAGCGTTGGGCTCCCACTTCCAGCCCAACGTATTGTATTATTTAAGACATAATTTGTTTGGTGGAGGCCGACAGGGAAATTGAAGAGATGCATTTCTTTCCTCTCCTTGTATATATATAGAGTGATTTCTCATTGTTCAACACAAAGATAAGGATAATTGAAAAGACAGAGTAGATTTCTAAGGAGTAGATCAAGATATTTCAAGAGCAAACTCAGATTTATCAAGTTTGATCTTATTCATTGTGCTTCAAGAAGTGAAGCCATACTTGTAGGCCTTGAATTTGGCCATTGTAAAGCAGATTGTTGTTCTTATCATTCAATATATAAGAGATATATTGTTGCTGGGTTTTTTCCTTCAAGTTGGAGGGTTTTTCCTAGGATATATTGTTATGTTCATTGTTCATTGTGTTGCATTTTTCTGATTGTTTCAATTTTGATAATAAATTTAACATGGTATCAGAGCAAGGTTTGAAGAAGATCGTGATCAATTTTTTCATTGCAGCAATACTATATTGTTATTCATATCCCTTGTCTATTCGTATTTTAGTCAAGATGGTGAATGGTTTTAAAATTGAGGATAGACTCGAAGGAGCATCTAACTTCACATAATGGAGGTTTATAATCATGCTTACTTGGGAAGAATGTGGTATGTTGGGGAAAGCATGAGCATAAAAGAAAAAGTCAATTAGAATGTATGCAAGTTGAAAAATTATTCTCTAAAAACTTTCTAAGGCATGAAGAAGAGCAAGTGCATGCTTGTTCTGTGGGTCATTTTCCTTAGTTTTTTGTTTCATGGAACTGATGCAAAAATAGAAGAAGAGTTGCAGATACTTTTGAGAATTTAAGAGTCAATGCGTGATCCCACCAATGCTCTCAAAAGTTGGGACTTTGACTGTGTTTCTCCCTGCACTTGGAGAGGAATCATGTGTAATAGAGAAGTTGCCATGTCTCACATTGATCTTTGTGGTACTTATCTAACAAGCCAAATTTCATCTAAATTTTTCAAGTTTAAGAGCTTTAAAATCCTTTAATTGGACACAAATGCATTCTACAGCAAGTTTTTGGTATAATTTTTGAATTGCAGTGGGTTGGAGATTCTGTCTCTTGCTCACAACATGTTGAGTAGAGTGATGCCAGATTTTACCACTCTCAAAGCCTTGAAGAAGCTAGACTTATCTTTCAATGCCTTTTCTGGTAAGTTTCCTATGTCTGTGGGGAATTTGATGAACTTGATGTATTTTGTAGCTCGTAATAATGCTTTCAGCCTGAGAAATGTGCTAGAAGAGCTCATGTAGCTGAACAAGCTTAAGTGGATTTACTTAGCTAGCTACAATTTTATCAGCACAATTCCCCCTTGGCTCAGCAATTTGACTAAGCTTGCTAACCTGGAGCTCTAGGAAGACCACTTCTGATTTCTAAACTGAAAATACAAGTGTAGTACATTTGAAAATCACTTGTTCATGTTTAAGAGATCCTTAAAATTTTCACTTTCTTTTGTTTAATTTTGCATAAAGAAATTAAAATCAGAATTAAAATGAAGATCAAAATGCAATAATAATCAAAGAAAATCAAAGATAACACCAGCAAATTGATAATGGAGTTTGGCTTCAATAGCCTACATCTTCGGGTCCATTCAAAGTGAGGACTGTTTTATTAAATTGGTGCAACAAATGGCTTCCAAAACCTTTTCAAGTCTTCAATTCACCTTCTTTGATCTTTATTTTCCTGTAAATATTTCTCTTAGACATGAAATCAAAATCCCAAGGCCATACAAGGCAAAAACAAGGCTCTAATCCTCTTAATTCTCTTTACACAATCATATTTCCATGTCCATACAAATAAAAATTACTTCCTTTTATAACATTTCAGCCACTGTGGCTAAAGCGGTCAAGACCTTAGACTTTTAGGAGCCAGGTCTCAAGTTTCAAACTCTCCTCCTCCTTTCTAGGTGCCTAGGGAAGTGGGCAAGGGCGTCCTTCCTCCAAAAGCATACTCTGACCAAGGATTTAGTCCCACATTTGTTGGGAGTGGTTATTTTAATGCTTTAAATAGAAATTTTGTTGACATTTTCAAATGAGAAAGTTTTGGGTGCCAACTTTGGATGCCACCTAGCCTATTCAAATGCCTAGGAATGAGGGAGGTGCTTAGTGTTTGTGGCGTGAAGGTTTGGAGCCTGTTTTGATTTGAAAAGGTCAAATATCATGTGCATCAAATAAAACACCTAACAATTTTTTTCCCCCTAATTATTTACCATGTGTCAAATGAATATTGGTCCACTTGGCATTCCTCAACTATGCCATGTCACTTTTGACATCCCTGTCACATGATTTCTTCAACTGGCTATATCTTTAGCATTTAGACTCCATTTTTTGAACCGCAAAAAGTGCTAGAAATCTCTCGATGAATAATACAATGTGAAAATGATTTGAACTAAATTTGAAGAGTTTGAAAAATAGAATAGTACATGGATCCACTTGGATCATTCCTCCCCACTAGGAACTTTTGGACCTCCAAAAGTTGAAATTAATTGGTAATGAGGTGAGGGTGTTTTTCCCTCACCTTTCTGACTTCCATCAATATGGCCTTGCTTGGGTGCATCCCTTTGAGCCCAATACAAAGATATTCAACATTACCTCTTTGCGAAGTCTACATATTTTTGTCAAGGATAGTATCTTCCTGCAATTCTATTAGATATTTAGGAAAAAATCATCAACGGAAGGAATCGATACACTTTCATCATGATCACTGATCATTGGAGGCTCATTAAATTTCAAATTTTCCACATTTACAACTAAATAAATTTGTATGTAAGATGGTAAATCTAATCGAAAAGCATTTGTGCCAATTTTTTCTGTTATCCGAAAAGGACCATACCAGATTGGTTTCAACTTTTTACCTTCACCTGTCAGTCTTTCCTTACTAATGTGAAGCCATACCATATCACCTACAACAAATTGGTGATCAATACGATGTTTTTCATACCTAGCTTTGTACTTGTATTGAATTTTCTCCAATTGAGTACGAACAATTTGATGAAAGAGTTGTATTTGTTCAATGAACTTCTTGGCTCGAATGGCTTCTTTTGGTTCATCAATAGTTGTATCATGTCCATAACAAACATCTAGAGGAGATTTAGGTAAGTATCCATAACAAACTTCAAATGGAGATTTCATAGTACAAGAATGAAGTGCCCAGTTATATGCATGTTGTATGTAACACAATTTTTCATCCCATAACTTTGGATTTTTATTGATATAACCCCTAAGCAAATGTACCATAGTGTGGTTCACAACCTCTATTTGTCCATCGGTTTGTGGATGAAATGCAGTTCTCTTTTTTAATATAGTGTCCATTAGTCCCCACAAAGTTGACCAAAACTCCCCAATAAATCAAGAATCCTGATCATAAATAATTGAAGTAGGCAAACCAAAATGAACCCATACATGTTTAAAGAACAAATATGCAGTGCCTTCGCCAATAATCTACTTAGTGCAAGGAATCAAAACACACATTTTGCTAAATCTATCCACAACCACATATAAATAGTCATGTTTTCTTTGTGCCATAGGCAATCCCCCCAAAAAATCCATAGAGATACTTTCCCAAGGGCTAGTAGAAATAGGTAGAGGAGTGTAAAGTACCAATTTCTTGTTACTAGGTTTACTTGTGGCACAAAGAGTACATCCCCTTATATATTTAGCAACATGTTCTTGCATACGAGGCCAATAAAAATACATTTTCAAATGTGCAACCATTTTATCAACTCCAAAATGACAAGAAATAAGAGAAGTATGTGCTTCTCTAATCATGTGCACCCTCTCTTTTTTAGGAATACATAGTTTACCCAAATGATACAAAAGATCATTGTGTACATGATAGTCCAATTCTTCTACTTGTTTACTACTCACCAAGTCTTTATAAACATCTAGAAAATCAAGATCATTCACATATTGTTCTTTATAAATTTCATGAGACAAAGAACCATGTTGTAAAAGAATAGATGCAACAACCATAGGAGGCCTAGATAGCATATATGTAACCTTACTCTGAATACTTTTTTTATACTTTATCACAAGATGAAATTGTTGTAAGAAACCCATCCAATGAAAATGTTTAGACTATTGTAGTTTGGTTTGTGATTGAAGATACTCTAAGGGATGATGATCTATATGTATTATTGTCTCTTTGCCCATTAAGTAATGTTTCCATTTTTTAACACTTTGAACCAATGCATGCAATTCCTTATCATAAGTTGGATATTTTCTTACTGCACTTGTAAAGGTTTCAGAATGATAACAAACTATTTTCTTACCTTGCATTAAAATAGCTCCCATAGCATACTCACTTGCTTCCGTCTCAATTTCAAATGGTTGTTGTATATCAGGAAGTGCCAGGACTGGAGTAGTACTTATCTTTTCTTTCAAAGTATCAAAGGCTTTTTGATGTTTGCCTCCGCACTGAAAGACCTATTTCACACTTGTCAAAGAATGCAAAGGTGATGCAATATATGAAAATTAAGCAATAAACTTCCTCTAAAACTGTATTGCACCAAGAAAACTCCTAACCTTAGTTGTGTTAGTGGGTGTAGGCCAATTAAAAATGACTTCC
This sequence comes from Torreya grandis, assembly GCA_037957365.1. Taxonomy (NCBI): domain Eukaryota; kingdom Viridiplantae; phylum Streptophyta; class Pinopsida; order Cupressales; family Taxaceae; genus Torreya; species Torreya grandis. The sequence continues at coordinate 1,771,550 of JARHVA010001515.1, forward strand.
ACTTTTACAGGATCAATTTTAAATTCACCATGTCCTACAATGTAACCCAAGTATATCAAAGTGGTCTTGCCAAATTCACATTTTGACATTTTAAGATAGAGTTTTTTCCTTCGTACTACATTGATGACTTTCTTAATGTGGATCACATGCTCTTCCCATGACTTTCTAAAAATAAATATATCATCTATGTAAACTATAATAAAATCATCAAGGAAATGTCTAAAAACATCATTCATCAATCTCATGAATGTGTTCGGGGCATTACACAACCCGAAAGGCATAACAAGCCATTCAAACAATCCCTATTTTGTCTTAAAGGTAGTTTTCCATAAATCACCTTCATTAATTATTACTTGATGATATCCACTTCTCAAATCTAGCTTGGTGAAATAAATAGCATGTTTTAATTGATCCAACAAATCATCTATATGAGGAAGAGGGTAACGATTCTTAATAGCAATTTTGTTTAAAGCTCAAAAATCAACACACATTCACCAAGTGTCATCTTTCTTTGGCACCAAAATAATTGGTGAACCAATAGGAGATGAACTTGGACAAATAACACCTCTATCCAATAGATCCATCACCTATTTATTGATTTCCTCATTTTCCAACACTGATAACCTGTACATGCCAATGTTAGGGAGAGGAGAATCCTGAAATAGCTGAATTTCATGTTGAACTACCCTTTTGGGAGGTACACCCTTAGGATCCTAAAATACATCATCATAAGTCGAAATGATTTCAACCAATTCATTCTTGTGTCTAGGATCACATTTTTCCAAAGCTTGAGTATATTCTTTTTCCTTATACTTAATCAACATGAGACAAAAAGTCTTGCTTGAATTAACTAGTCTTTTCATTTGCACTGTTGTAACCAAGGAAATATTTGTTCTAATGTGATGTGCTCTAACTATATATTCAATGCCATCCTTAACAAGCAAGCACTTATTCTTCTCTCTATAGAATATTGCTTTTCTATCATAAAGATATGGGCTTCCCAAAATAATCCCACATATGTCTAATGGAACAACATCCAACTCAACCTCATCTATGAACTTGGATGTGATGGCAAACCTTAGCCTACAGGTTTGTGAGACTTGTAGTTTCAAATTGTCACACACCCAACCTAGTGGATAAGGCTTTGGATGGGGATTGGTTTGTAAGCCTAGCTTCTTAACAACCTCTTCAGAAATTAAATTTGCTTGTGAAGCACTATCAAATAGAGTGTCAATATTAGTATGCTTTGAAACAACTCTAATGTGGAACAATTCATTTCTTTTCTTATCAACATGCACAAAATTTTGTCTAGAAGAAGATGCATCATTTGATGACTTAGTGATAGAAATTGAAAGAGAAAAATCATTATGTAAACTCATAGCTGTGATCTTAGTTTCATCACCTGAATCTGATCCTAAGTCCTGGACCATAACATTAGCCTTCTTTTGTTTCTTTTGAAAATTTTTAGGCCTTAACTCATGATGTAGTTTCCAACACTTAAACTCATCATGATTTTTCTTGTAGTGATTACAAAATGGTTTTCGTTCTTCTTCTTTTTTAACAGTATAAGTGGATTTTTGTTTACCCTTTCCTGATGAACTTTCCCTTTTGGAATGCTTAACATTAGATTGCTTAATTTTTACTTTAGGAAAAGATTCTTTTGATTATTTTCCTTTAGTCTCTAAATGAGTGGCTTAAACACATACTGCATCTAAATTAGTGGGATTGAACATAAGAATCATATGTCTTAAGTAACTATGCAACCCACCTATATATTTTAGCAATGTTTCTTGTGTGTATAGAGGTGCATTCAAAAGTAAAGCTTTTTTCCTAAAATCTTGTGTATAATCTTGAACACTTTGGCCTTTTCCTTGTCTGAAACTTTGCCAATCCATCATGGCTTGTTGCATATAGCCTAAAGGATAGAATTGCTTTCTGAGTTCTTCAATAAATTCATTCCAAGTAAAAATCGAGTTACCTTTTTGAAGCTCGGCTTCCTTCAACTTACTCTCCCACCATATGAGATTTGTACCTCCAATACGTAGAGTAGCCAAATGAATTTTTGACTCATCCCCTAAAATATTTTGGACCCTACAATAAACTTCAATCTTCTTGACCCAATTATCCAACTTTTTGGCATTAACTTTGCCATTAAACATTGGTAATTCAAACTTAATTTCCAATTTTAGTGAATGGAGAGATCCCACAATTTTTTTATCATCATTTGATGGAGAAGGTTTTTCGGTTTCTTTACCTTTTGATTCTGGTCAATCACCTTATTTTTCATTCTTAGATTTTCTTTGTTTATCACTCTATAGTTCCTCAACCATGCTTCTCATGTCCATGAAAGCTCAATGGAAAGGTTGTTCAGATTCCATCTCTTCTTTGGCCATCCTTGAAGCACGCCTTGAACCAATCTCTAGATTATACTCAACAAGTTTTCCTTCACCCTTTTGGGATTTAGACCTTGTCAACATATACTATCAATCACTGTTAAATAACAACCACTCTGATACTAAAAATCTGATGTGTAAACTAAAAATACAAGTGTAGTACATTTGAAAATCAATTGTTCATGTTTAAAAGATCTTTCAAATTTTTACTTTCTTGTGTTTAATTTTGCATAAAGAAAGTAAAATCAAAATTCAAATGAAGATTAGAATGCACTAATAATCATATAAAATCAAAGATAACACCAGCAAATTGATAACGGAGTTTGTCTTCAATAGCCTACATCTCTAGGTCCATTCAAAGTGAGGACCGTTCTATTAAATTGGTGCAACAAATGGCTTCCAAAACCTTTTCAAGTCTTCAATTCACCTTCTCTAATATTTATTTTCCTGCAAATATTTATCTTAGACCTGAAAACAAAAGCCCAAGGCTGTACAAGGCAAAAACAAGGATCTAATCCTCTTAATTCTCTTTACACAGTTGGATTTTTGTGTCCATACAAATAAAAATTACTTCCGTTTATAACATTTTAGCAACCGTGGCTGAAGCAGTCAAGACCTTATCCTTTTAGGTGCTAGGTCTCAAGTTCCAAACTCTCCTCCTTACTAGGTGATTAGGGAAGTGGGCAAGGGCATCCTTCCTCCAAAAGTGCACTTTGACCAAGGATTTGGTCCCACATTTGCTGGGAGTGGTTATTTTAATGCATTAAATAGAAATTTTGTTTACATTTTCAAATGAGAAAGTTTTTGGTGCCAACTTTGGATGCCACCTAGCCTATTCAAATGCCTAGGAATGAGGGAGGCGCTTAGTGTTTGTGGTGTGAAGTTTTGGTGCCTATTTTGATTTGAAAATGTCAAATATCATGTGCATCAAATAAAACACCTAACAATTTTTTTGCCCCTTAATTATTTACCATGTGTCAAATGAATATTGGTCCACTTGGCATTCCTCAACTATGCCACGTCACTTTTGACATCCCTGTCGCATGATTTCTTAATTGGCTATATCTTGAGCAATCAGACTCCATTTTTTGAACTGCAAAAGTGCTAGAAAGCTCTCGATGAATAATACAATGTGAAAATGATTTGAACAAAATTTGAAGACTTTGAAAAATAGAATGGTACATGGATCCACCTGGATTAACTTCACAAGCAAAATTTGGAAAGAAATAGGAACGTTGAAGAAGTTAGACCAACTGAAGCTCTACAAAAATAATCTCAGTATTCAAATTTTAGTGAAATTAGGTAACCTAACGTCGCTGAGAGACTTTGATGCCTCCCAAAACATGTTGAGTGGCAATATTTTTGTAAAATTTGGGAACCTAAAAAGCCTAGTTTTTCATTCAATTATATTTGAATAATTTGTCTGGTCCAATACTGGAGGGATTTGGAGGATTGAAGCATTTCTTTGATGTTTCATAGAATAGGCTCACTGCTCCCCTCACGTTGGATTTGTGCAAAGGTGGCAATTTTTAGTACATCCTCATTTTGGACAATGAATTTCCCAGTGAGGTTTCTAAGTCTTATCAACACTACAAGAGTCTGCTTCATTTTTGTGTGAGCAAAAACAAGCTAAGCAGGAGGATTCCACAAGGCATATGGTGATTTCCCCATGTTTTGATCTTGGATCTCATCCTCAATGATTTTGAAGATCTAATTAGTACCGACATCAAAAATGCCATGAATTTATCTGATTTGTATCTATAGGGAAATTAGTTTCAGGGCACCCTACCACTAAAAATTAGATGGGCTATCAATCTTATAAAAATTAATGCAAGTCAAAATCACCTAACAGGATTTATACTGCTAGAGGTTGGAAAAATTGAGTATGTTGAACAGCCTATTGTTGCAGGAAAAAATATGATACATCTTGACCGAATTGCAATGCTGTAAATTTCTATCTTGCATCAATCTTGTAAAGAATAGATTATCTAGATCAATTTGTAGGTCTCTTACATCCATGGAAGTGTTGAATTCTCTGAATCTATCTAAAAATAGGCTTTCAGGTGAGTTTCCCACCATTCTGACATTTTTTAAAGCTGAGTTATATCAACTTCTATGTAACTTTGTTGAAAGGACTGGTGCCCATGGAGCTCATTAATGAGGCTAGAAAGATGAGCTTTGCCTCAAATCTAGGGTTGTATAGGCAAGACCTATAATATTTGTAGCATTATGATATTTACAGAAAGAGCTTGAATGAAGTAAGATGGATTACTAAATGGATATTTGGTGTCGTGTTCATATTCTTGTTGATTGGGTTCCTACTTGTGAGAACAAGGAAGCTGCATAAAAGATACAACAAGGTGGATAGCCAAGCATTTTGGGATATCAAGTCTTTTTACAAGTTGAGCTTTAATGAACATGAAGTTTTGGACTCCATGGATGAGAAGCATGTAATTGGCCATGGTAGCTCTGTCACTGTATACTACATTGAGCTGAGTAATGGAGAGTTTAATGTTGTGAAAAAGTTTAAATTAGGAATTTAGAGGGAGTTTAGTGTCCCTTACAACCCTCAATAGAATGGTGTTATAGAAAGGAAGAAAATATCTATTGTACAAGCTCCAAAAACTATGCTTGATAATGAGTTCTTCTCTGTGAGAGAAGTTTGAGGTGAAATCCCTTGATAATGAGTTCTTCTCTGTGAGAGATGTTTGAGGTGAAATCCCTTGATAGCGAGTTCTTCTTTGTGAGATAATTTTGAGGTGAAATCCCCTAATAACGAGTTCTTCTCTGTGAGAGAAGTCTGAGGTGAAATCCGTTGATAATGAGTTCTTCTTTATGAGAGAAGTTCAAGGCGAAATCCCTTGATAACGAGTTCTTTGTGAGAGAAGTTCAAGGTGAAATCCCTTGATAATGAGTTCTTCTCTGTGAGAAAGGTTTGAGGTGAAATCCCTTGATAGCGAGTTCTTTGTGAGAGAAGTTTGAGGTGAAATCCCTTGATAATGAGTTCTTCTTTGTGAGAGAAGTTCGAGGTGAAATCCCTTGATAATGAGTTATTCTCTATGAGAGAAGTTTGAGGTAAAATCCATTGATAATAAGTTCTTCTCTATGAGAGAAGTTCAAGGTGAAAACCCTTGATTCCAGCCTCTAGGAGAACCATGGTGGTATCATGTAAAGTGATGAACACTTGTACATATAATGCATTATTGTGGCCATTATGGTTGATATCATATTGAGGTGATATCTGATATCACAATGTGGTGGTATATTTCATTTCACATATGAATGTAGCCATTGTGATTGACATCACAATGAGGTGATATGCCTTATGCATCTAGAATTATCCTCCCTGACTGAGAGGGAGTGTTGTTGTTAAAGGAGCAGCATCAAGCTCCCACTTCCAGCCCAACCTATTGTATTATTGAAGACATAATTTGTTTAGTGGAGGTCAATAGGGAAATTGAAGAGATGCATTTCTTTCCTCTCACTTGTATATATATAGAGTGATTTCTCATTGTTCAACACAAGGATAAGGATAATTGAAAAGGCATAGCAGATTTATAAGGAGTAGATCAAGATATTTCAAGAGCAAACTCAAATTTTTAAAGTGTGATCTTATTAATTGTGCTTCAAGAAGTGAAGCCATACCTGTAGGCCTTGAATTTGGCCATTGTAAAGCAGACTGTTAATCTTATCATTCAATATATAAGAGATATATTATTTTTGTGTTTTTTCCCTTCAAGTTGGAGGGTTTTCCCTAGGGTATATTGTTGTGTTCATTGTTCATTGTGTTGCATTTTTTTTATTGTTTCAATTTTGATGATAAATTTAACATCAAGCAACATAATCATTTCATATAGTGATTAATTACAACATTATTGACCTACAAGAGACAAGTGGGGATTTACTATTTTTTGATAAATAATTTATGAAATAATATACAATGTAATTTATAAATATTGAAGTGATATGATGACATGATTAATATTATTTTTTCTCAATAATGTAGTTACTTATCTCAATGATGGTAGTTTGATCTCAACAAAGGTAGAATAGGTCAAACTAATCTAAAATTATGTGAATTCATTCATCAACACTTTTTGAAGAGAAATATATTCTCAATTAATGAATCGATATGAGAATCCACTAAATTTATTTTTCATTTTATTAAGTCTAAGGCCACTATAAGAGACCTTTGAAGGGCATAATAAAGTGGTGTTATTATTAGGTGCTAACCAATAATAGTCCATATTTGGTGATAAGTATAAATCCACACTCATGCAAGTTAACAAGAAATATAGCATGTATGAAATCCCATACATTAAACCTATGTATGAGTTTTAATAAAGTGGTAAATTTTATACCCTATGTGTGATTTTTTATCAAGTGGTCAATATTATAGGTTGTTTTGTTAGTCCTTTTGGTAAAATTATTCAACAACACCTCTTACAAGAAAAAAATTATGGTAAAAAGTAGAGTCTAGAAAATCCTTATATATGATTCTTATAATTAAGTGAGAATGTGATGTCATTTCATGATAGACCAAATGTATTAGAGTGCATGTACATATGTAGATTTTTCAAACTTAATTTAAGGTTTTATTGGCATGTAATCCAACATTATGGAATTAAGAAGGATGGAAATCAACACACAAAAATTCATGGTGCAATGGGAAAAATGTGCCAAAGGACCCATGAATAATGTTTTTAATATAAAAAACATTCAATAGTGGTAAAACTAATATCAAATTGTTTTGATGGTATTCAAGGTGACCAAAATCTTATAGTCATATATTGATGGATTGTGAGATCACCTAGGAATATCAGAAATAAAACATATAAAATATCTAAAGGTGTTTGTGAGTGAATGATTAGTACATAATTCTTATGAATTATAATACGCCTCTCACATGTTATCTTTTGTATTCCTCTATACAAATCTTGTTCATAAACACTTTCACCTTGATTGCATTTTCTCATAGTCCCATGCACCACATTAACACCATGTCATCAAATTAAATCCTACACACTCAAATATAGCTGAATTGTAGTCCTATGTATACTTTAGCACTAGACCCATTATTATTTTCATGCACCTTCTCATACCTCTCTCCAGTACATCCACATGTATCAACCTACTCAAAACATGTGGCTTTATTAGTGGCACTATCCCACCTAGAACCCGTCAGATAGTGAATTCAATAGTTTCCCACCATATACTTGGAAGATTAATCATCACAAAAAAAGGAAAAGGAAATAACATGTAACCATATTATTTTTAGCTAATAACATTTGTAACTGGTCCTTTATTCTTCATGTATAAATATGCCGTATAATAATTTTACTAAGGGTTGATGCCAAAATTAATTGTAAAGATAAATAAAATGTTTCACATATCTACTTTAACATACACACATTGTAACATTTTTCCCTATTCATGCATTTTGAATATAAGTTACATTTATGCATGCACAAGACTTCTACTTGATTGAATGTCTATTGATTTTTATGTCAGAATAATTTTATATGCAGTCACTTATCATAACCATACACGGTTGTGCACATATGGTCCTTAGCCCTGTGGTGTAGATTAGTGGTATAAAAGTGAAGTTATTTGTTCATGCATGTACATATGTGAGCACAATGAGAAAATGAAGGAAAATCACTTATTTATGTTTTACAATACCTAAAAGAAAATCATAGAGAAATCAATATGGATGATGCCTAGAAGCAACTTGAGGTAGACCCAAATATTGAAAGGTTTATCATCAATGCTCTAGAAGTAAAGCACAATATAAATTTTGGCTAATTATATAATTTGATGATGCATCTCAACATGAATCTTTCTAACATACCTATGAAGTCCACTCAAAAATAGTTTAAACAATAAACCCTTTTCAAAGTTCAAGTCAATTTGGACATTCCTCTATTTGAAGGAAAAATCAACACTACAACAGTAAATGCTTGGATTAAAATTATCAAGGCACAATTCTTAGTCAAATATGTCACAGATATTGAGAATATCACCATTTCAGTTTTGAAGATGTTTATTCTAGTGGTCTAGTAGTGGAGAGAACTTCAAAACATAGTGTGCATTTCAATTATGTCTTGGAAGATGTTTGTCAATTCATTGATGGGGGATAACTATCCACTCTATCACTTTGAGGATGAATATGTCAATTTCAAAAAATTATGTAAGTACAAGGAATAATTGATGGAAAACTACACCAAGATTTCCAATGACTATTTTGTGTGCCTATGAGATAAGTTTGCTGAATAACATAATGTTTTGAAGTACATAAGCATAATCTCACCTTATATTTGTGTGGATATGGAGTTATTGGCTTCTAACTTTCTAGGAAAATGTTATCTCAGAGGAATCCATAGGTGTAGGTTAAACATGTCACAAGAGCAAACAATAGATAAAGGGTAAAAATGAAGGTTTATATGGGACATTATGAGAAATAAACAAGTACATTCCACATGTAGAATGATGGAACTAGGGAAAGGTCATAAACTAGTGAAAAATTAGTCTTTGATCAACAAATATTCCTTGCCATTGATTTTCCATACAAAATGGCTAACCATACTTGGATTGTGTAACCAAACACTTTTAAATAGATTCTATGACATTGATAGAGATTATGTGGTTATGTGCGTTGTAAGAGAGGCCATGATTTGATGGTCAATCCAATATAAAGATTATATAATAATTACCAAAAGAGAGGATGTTTAACCCTTGTAGAAGTATTTATTCAATTCTTCCATAAAGAAGCCATGCACACAAGGTAATAGGAAGGAAGTAAAATGATGGTGATTAACTAAACCCTATTACACAAGAAAGATAAAAATCCACCACCAAAAGAAAAAAAATCCAATAGTAGAGTATAACATAGAAAACCCTAAAAAAGGCCCCATAAACAATTTTAATATTTCAAAATAAAGCTTAAGGCATAAAACTGTTAGGATCTTAGAGTATAATTGATTACTTTTGTATAAGCAACTAAACACGGAATTCAAACCAGAAGTAATAAGTAACTAGAAATCAAAAACAACAAAAAAAGGAGATACAAGAAACAACCAATCTATATTAAACTCTTCCAGAAGGAAATACAATGAAGAAATCTCTCTCTCTCCTCACACCTTGTAGATGTATAGTAATTCTCTCTCTCTCTCTCTCTCTCTCTCTCTCTCTCTCTCTCTCTCTCTCTCTCTCTCTCTCTCTCTCTCTCTCTCTCTCTCTCTCTCTCTCAATCAATCAATCAATTACAATCAACTCAATTACTAAATTGTTGTACATGCTATGAGGATCTAACCCTACTATATAGTATACTACAACACTAGGGTTCATGAGCCATGCATTCACAACCCTTAGATCTACCTCTTAAATCAAAGGCTCAAATCTGTTTGTCTAAAAATAGCAATTTTGGAAATGCATAGAAGTTGGGGTCGGTCTAAAGATGATCAATGCCAGCCAACCCCTAACCAATGTCGGTTGGTTCTGACTGATGCCAGTCGACCCCTAACTGATGTTGGTTGGTTATGACCGATGCCGGTTACTGTGTAAGCCTAGCAACCTCCACATTAGCTCATTAGTGAAGCTTTTAGCTCCACAATTCAACAATCTCCCACTTGGAGATAAACAGCTACACCTATACCTATACAACAACATCCTCTAAACATCTTTGGCTTGTTTCTCCCTCTTCAAGTTCAATCTTAACGATCAACAAAAGTTGAATGAAGATTCAACTTCTCCTTTGTTACTGGCTTTGTTAACATATCAGTAGGGTTCTTATCCATATGGATCTTTTCCAACTTCAACTGTCCATCCTCCACTACCTGTCTAATGAAGTGGTACCTAAGCTGTATAGGTTTGGTTCTTGAATAAAAGGCTGAATTCTTTACCAAATGAATTGCACTTTGACTATCACTATACAATCTACAACTCTCTTACTCCTTTCCTAGCTCTTTCATGAACTGAGTCATCCAAATCATTTCCTTGCTAGCCTCTATGACTGCAATGTATTCTGACTTTATCGTAGACAAGGCAACAACCTTCTACAACATTGAAATCTAGCTAACTGCTATTCCACCAACAGTGAACACATATCCTGTGGTGCTTCTCCTACCATCCAAGTCACCTACCATATCTGAATCTACATACCCATGTAGAGAAGTGTTCGACCCTCCATAGCATAAATGCCTACAGCTGGTCCCGCTTAGATATCTAAGAATCCACTGAACTACTTTTCAGTGTTCCTTTCCTGGATTGGCCATAAACTTGCTGACAACTCCCACTGCTTGGGTAATATATGGTCTAGTACATACCATTACATACATCAAGCTCCCAACTGCTGAAGCATATGGAACTCTACTCATGTACTCAACCTCATCATGTGATTTAGGACACTGTTCTTTGCTCAGCTTGAAGTGTCTAGCCATAGGTGTGCTTACCAATTTTGCATCTTGCATTTTGAACCTCTCCAACACCTTATTCACATAATCCTCTTGAGACAAAATCAAACTATGATTTTTCCTGTCCCTCTTAATACTCATGCCAAGGATTTTCTTTGCTGCTCCTAAATCCTTCATGGCAAATGTGTGAGCTAATTTTACCTTAAGCTCAGTAATTTTTTGCGTGTGAACTTGCAACAAGCATATCATCTACATATAGTAACAGGATAATATAACTACCATTATCCAATCTATAAAAATAAACATAATGGTCAGATTGACATTTACTAAAGCCATGCTCTGTCATAAACCTATCAAACATCAAATACCATTGTCTTGGAGCTTGCTTAAGACCATATAAGCTTTTCTTCAATCTGCACACAAGTTTCTCCTTACCTTTGACCTCAAAACTTTCTGGCTGATCCATATATATCTCTTCATCCAAATCTCCATGAAGAAATGATGTCTTAACATCAAGCTGCTCAAGATGCAAATCCTCAATAGCAACTAAAGACAATATAGTTCAAATAGAAGTCAATTTTACTACAGGAAAAAAAATTTCACCAAAATCAATACCTAGTTTCTATGTAAATCCCTTTACTACCAACCTGGCCTTATGTCTCATTTGTCCATTTTTTTTAGTGCTTTCTTTTTGATTGGCAACTCAACCAAATCCCACGTATGGTTCTCTTCCAAGGAATCAATTTCCTCATTCATGCCATGCTCCCACATTTTCCTAGATTCTACCTACATTGCCTCATCAAAACTTTATAGTTCTCCACCATCAGTGAGCAACAAGTAGTATAAATAAGGGGAATAATGAATTGCAGGTTTAATTACCCTTTTAGACCTCCTTATGGGTGTTTGAGACTCATTTACAGCTTGCTATCCACCCAAATTTTCTTTTGATAGTGACCGATCTCGGTCATCTCTAACTGATGTCAGTTTGCACCTGACTGATGTTGGTTTCGTCTGATTGACGTCAATTTCCACCTAACCAACATTAATTTCCACCTAACCAACATCGATTTCCACTTGACCAATGTTGATTTCCACGTAACTGATGTCAGTTTCCACCTGGGCGACATCGGTCTCTGTGTTTTTCTGTGAGTGATGATTTTTACCCACGAGCTCATTTTGGATCATAAACTCTTCCAAATCAAGATTACCCTACTCAAAATTATTTAGCATCTTGAACTAATCACTGTACATCACCTTCTCATTGAAAACTACATCACAGCTTCTAATAATTTTATTAGTTTCTAAATTCCACAACTGGAATCTAAAATCTCCAAAACCATAACCAATGAAAGTGCACCGCATAGATTTAGCATCCAGCTTCTTTCTATTTTCTTTATCAATGTGCACAAAAGCTTCAGAACCAAAAACTCTAAGAAATGAAAATCAGGTAAACCACAATATCTATAGCTTTTGCCCAAAACTGTAAGGGCTAACCAACATGCAACCACATACTCCGTGCATGCTCCATTATTGTTCTATTCATCCTTTCAACAACTCCATTTTGCTGAGGTGTCCTTAGAACTATCCTTTCCCTACCTATTTGATCCAAAACTCAAAATTTTTGTTTGATAAATATCACAATAACATAGAAATAACATAGTAATAATGAATTCTCTGAGAAGAGATGTAGTATTACTCAAGATCGCAATACAAATATATGCTTATTTCTGGGAAGAGATGTATGTATTCAAATTTTGGGTTACCTCTTCTTTTATACACAATTTGAAAGCATGGGGAGGATTTGGAAGGTCACCAATCTTGAGGGAGATGAAATGGTTTGACTTCCAATATTTAAAACAATACAAAATTCAAGGAATTACTATTTTTAGAAACTTACTATTTTTAGACTGCACAACTAAAATTGAAATTTGAGGCACTTCCATTGAGTTTTTAGAGGTCAAAAATCATCAAGCAAATCTCAATTCCATTTCATGATGTTCCCCTAATTCTTAGCTTTTCAACGGTTTGAATGGTGAGTCAATTGGAGCTACGGTGCAAAAGTTATAGCTCCCGAAAGTTTCGTCATCAATTGGGGTGGAACTGTCACCCGAATTTTCACCTAAATTGATGCCTGGATCATTCCTCCCTCCTTGAAAATCAATGGTCCCCATTGCATCAATGCTTCCCATCAGGTGTGGTAGTCTTTTCTTGATTTGATTCTCTATGAGCCACTCACCTTGATGACTAAGCTGGCCCCTTTTGACCACTCGATAAAGCGGAATAGAGCATCCTTGTGTTGTCCTCATCTAGGTATCCACAATCTAATCCTCTTACACTGGAGGAAAAATCTGTGGATCAAGTTCATTAATGTTAATTTGTTTTGCTACAGCTGAAGTGTCTAAGAGAGGTGGATGATATGGTTTGAGGAGCTCCACATTGAATATTGGGTGCAGACCAAGGTAGGCTGGTAGGTTCAACTCAAAAGCATTTTCTCCAACTCTTATAGTGATGGTGTAGGGACCATATCACAGAGGCCAAATATTTCTGTGTGGGCCTGCAATTCATTCCTTCTGAAGTCGCAACCAAACTTTATCACCCATAGCAAAATGGTGTGCAATCCTGTGTTTGTCGTGGCATTGCTTATAATTTTGATTCATCTTCTCCAGGATGTCATGAACTTGTTGCTAGAGGTGTTGCATTTGTTCAATAAAATTGGTAGCTTTTGCTCCTCAGATCTTCCATGAGGTGTGTATTCCATGGTGAAAAATGGAATTGCTATATCAACTGGTGCCATGGGTTGGAACCCAAAACAGACTTGGAATGGACTATGCTTGGTCGAGGTGTGCAGTGCTCGATTGTATCCATGTTGTATGAAACTAAGTCCCTCATCCCATGTGCGTGGATGTTTGGAGTGATACATCTGAATCATGTGAAAAATCAAGTGGTTTACCACCTCTGTTTGACCATCAGTCTGTGAACGGAAGGCTGTGGACTTCATCAGCTTAGTATCCATCATCTTCCATAGAGTGGACAAGAAGATGCTCAAGAACCTGCTATCTCGACCTGAGATAATGGACTTGGGAAGACCAAAATGGAGCCATACATGACTAAAATATAATTGAGCAATTTCCTCAATAGATATATTTTTTTTACATGCAATCATTATAGCCATTTTTTGAAAAATGATCAACTACCACAAAAATACAGTCCTTACCATGTTTTGAAGTGGGCAAACTTGAGAGAAAATCCATTGATATGGATTCCCAAGGCCTAGTTGGTTCTTGAAATGGCGTGTGGTGGAACTGTCACCCTAATTGTCACCTAAATTGATGCCTGGATCACTATTCCACTCATAGAATAGTAATGGTTGAATTTATTGCTATAGTACTCATCACCATTGCCAGATCTAAGGCACTTCAATCTCAAACCTATTTCACTCTCAACCAAATATTTTCATTTCTTAAATGTGTTAAAAACATTAGATTTTCTCTTTATGCAATAAACCCATACCTTTCTTATAGCATCATCAATGAAAGAAACATAATACTATGATCCTCCAATAGAAGTTACCTGAGCTGGTCCTCACATGTCTATGTGAACAAGCTCCAACTTGTGATTCTTCTTTGTTGACCCAGTTTTGAGAAACCTCACTTTCTTTTATTTCCCAAAAAATACAATGCTCACAAAAATCTGGATCTATGCTTTTCAAATCTAAAAGCTTACCTTTTGACTTGAGAACATTCATTCCCTTCTCACTCATGTGACCAAGCCTATAGTGCCACAACTTTGCATCTACATCTGAAGTAGATAAAATAGAAGGAGATTAATTATTAATACAAGTAGATAGATAAAGTGTACCTATTCTCTTACCTTTTGCTAATACAAGTGCACCCTTAGAAACATTTCAAGATTCAGCTGTGAGAGTTACTGTGCAACCCTCATCACCCAATTTTCCTACAAAAATTAGATTCCTCTTTAGGATGGGTACATGCATGACATCCTTCAACACCCATGTGTTGCCATTCTACAATTTCAGCTGCACTTTTCCTTTTCCAACAATTTTACAAGGCTCATCATCCCCTAAATAAATTTTTCCAAAATCTCCATGGACATAATCATTGAAAAATTCTCTATTTGGGGTTGCATGGAAAGAGACACCAAAATCTAAAACTGATGATTCTACTTTATTATCCAAAGAAAATATAAGAGCAACTTGTGCAACAATACCTGCAACTTTTGTTTCTTTATTACCTTTATGCTGATTTTCTTTGTTATCCTTCAACCAACAATCTTTCTTTGCATGCCCTTTCTTTCCAGAATTCCAGCATGTTATTCTTCCATTTTTGGATTTGGATCTACTTCCCATCTTTGACCTTGATTTCCCTTGCTTGCCCTTCTCTCTTTGCCTTCCCCTACTTTCAACACTTAAAGCATTACTTGATGTTTCCCCTGTGCCTTTCTTGCGAATTTCTTCATTCAAGATTACACTAACAACATCGTCAACTTTTAAGATATTCGAAATAGATGCAGTATGACTAACTACCATTACCAAACTATGCCAACTTTTAGGTAAAGAGCATGAGATTAAGAGAGCCTTAATTTCTTCATCAAAAACTATTTTGACTAAATTTAACTGATTTACTATTGTATGGAAATCATTAAGATGACTACATACAGATCCACCTTCATGCATTTGCAAATTAAATAATTGCTTCATAAGATATACCTTATTCGAAGCTAAGGGTTTTTCATATAAATTTGCCAAAGTATCCATTAACTCTACCATTGTCTTTGCCTATGATAAGTTGGAAAACACAGAAGTTGCCAAGCTCAAGCTTATAGATTCAATAGCTTTTCTATCAAGAACATTCCATTATTCATCTTCCATATCTGTGGGCTTCTTTGAAACCCCACCCAATGGTAAATATAGATCTTTCTGATACAAATAATCTTCAATCTGCATCCTCCATAATTGATAATTCTTGCCATTGAATTTCTCCATTCTTAGTTTACTTTCTTTTGCCATTGCTTTGATTCCACTCAATCAGAAACCCCTGTGAGTGAATTCTCTAATCAACAAACACTAGCACACTCTGATACCAGTTGTTAGGATCTTAGAGTACAATTGATTAATTTTGTATAAGCAACTAAACATGGAATTGAAACTAGAAGTAATAAGTAACTAGAAATCAGAAACAACAAAAAATAGGAGATACAAGAAATAACTAATCTGTATTAAAGTCTTCCAAAAATAAATACAATGAAGAAATCTCTCTCCTCAAACCTTGCACATGTATAGTAATTCTCTCTCTCTCTCTCTCTCTCTCTCTCTCTCTCTCTCTCTCTCTCTCTCTCTCTCTCTCTCTCTCTCTCTCTCTCTCTCTCAATTACAATCAACTCAATTACTGAATTGTTGTACATGTTATGAGGATCTAACCCTACTATATAGTATACTACAACACTAGGGTTCATGAGCCATGCATTCACCACCCTTAGATCCACCTCTTAAATCAAAGGCTCAAATCTGTTCATCTAAAAATAATAATTCTAGAAATGCATAGAAGTTGGTGTCAGTCTGAAGATGAGCGATGCCGGTCAACCCCTAACTGATGTCGATTGGTTCTGACCGATGCCAGTCGACCCCTAATCGATGTTGGTTGGTTATGATCGATGCTGGTTACTGTGTAAGCCTAGCAACCTCCACATTAGCTCATTAGTGAAGCTTTTAGCTCCATAACTCAACAAAAACTAGATGCATGATTACCAAGGTAAAGCTCTAATACCATATCAGATTTATGGATAGGATCACTAGATCATGCAAGTGCATACATTTTTTATAGGTTATATTCAAAAGCTAACACAACTTATAGTAGCTATTTGTAAATTAAATCACACATATAAGAATATTGCATAAAAAAATATGAGTGAAAATACAAATCTTCCATTAACTGAAAAATGTCACCAAATGAGATTTATATATAAGAGAGGGTTGAGTAACTCCTCCACAAATGCTGGTAAAAAAATGTTAGCATAGAGTAGTAAATCTTCCACAAAATGTGGTAAATATATCCAAAAATAGAGGAATAACTCCCATACCTAGAATAGTTGGTCAACGGAGTTACCTCTTAGTCATCTAGTCAAACTTTACACATAAGCAAGTTTCTCCATGAAAGTAGGAAAACTCCAAGTGAGGGGGGAAATCCTATAATAAATAAATATGGGAAAATAATAAACCCCTAATCTAGCATTCGCTCAATCTAATTATTGTTTTAATACTGATAGGGTCTTAAAATAGTTGGATTATGGCATGTTTTATGAGCAACACATGTTCTCATTTTTAGTTTCTAATGGGCAAGCTATCATAGTCCATCCTAAAATTATCTTGTATTATCATAGTCCCATCATTTTTAGAGTGGTGTGGGAAGGTGACCATTTTAATTCTCCATATACTTAGTTATTTATTCATATGTCCATTCTCAACCATGAGGGTTTTATTTGACTCTTCCACATAATGTGTAATTTGGCTCCAAATCCACCATACACTACCATCTAGATTGAGTGGTTAAATGAGACAATCAATGACACCACCACATTCTTCCACCATTATGGAAAGTAGATTGAGTGAGTTCATAAGTGGGTCAATGGATCTATCATCATGGAATACCAAAGGATTTCATCCATCCTTGATCGAAACCCTTTTGACTCACACCTACAATCCATGGCTACTTCTCTCACCATAAGGTTAAAACTATTGATAACCATGCATTCAAGTGGGTAAAAATTATGCATATCTACATTATTTCTAGATTGGGGACTATAAATTGAATATATTTTTTAAGTATCTCAAGGCCAAACAAGACATAAATCAAGCGAAAGACATTGATATTTCTCATAAGTACCTTACCAATATACTAGAAATCTCTTTAGATTTTTTTAACTACAAAAAATTTGTGTTCCAAGCTTAGAAAGATTTGGTGAAAACAACACTAGATTTAAACAATTTTTTGGATGAAGTGCCCAAAAAATTAATCCTTTAAGACCAAAAACATTGTGACACTCTATTATGATCTATTTCACACAATGTAATATATGGATGATAACTAAACACCAAGGCTTTATTGACTTATTTTTGAATTCTATAACTCTATTTATTAATTTGTAGGAGCTAACTTCCTATATGTTTACAAAGAAGACATGAAAATTAAATCATTAGGAGCTATCATTAACAAATGAAATATTACTTTCATCTTTATGTTTGGTGACCTAGAGATTTATACTAGATGGCACGTAATCATCCTTATGAATTTTTATTATAAAATCATTACTACTATCCTAATCAATTCAATTCACTATAATCACTTGTAATCATAATCCATAAGCAAACAATATTCATAAAAAATAGATATGTATTAGATATCTAATAGTTGTTCTATAAGGAGTGGAATGGGCCCAAGCCTCTCCTTAGAGGACCACCTTTCGTAAATTTTATTTTGAAAATTCATATGATCATATAGAATGGCACTTTATTCTTGTTATGCTAAAAGCTTTAGGATTTGGCCAATTATTTATTTTGATGGTTCAAACTTTGTTTTCTATCACATCAAACTACCTCACCATAAATGACATACGTCTAATAACTTGGAATTTTTTGCTCCATAAGACATGGTTTTCCATCTAGCTCGTGATTTATATATTTTAATCACTAAGTCATTTGGTTTTGTTTTATA
This sequence comes from Torreya grandis, assembly GCA_037957365.1. Taxonomy (NCBI): domain Eukaryota; kingdom Viridiplantae; phylum Streptophyta; class Pinopsida; order Cupressales; family Taxaceae; genus Torreya; species Torreya grandis. The sequence continues at coordinate 1,790,081 of JARHVA010001515.1, forward strand.
TTTTTTTATTTTTTATAGAGTTGATTTAGGGCTTATCAACTTGGTATTGTTCTTCTTGATCACTCCTCTCAACTCATTAATGAAAAATTCACTAATGATACCTTTCTCTCTCTCGAAGAGAAAGAAGATTCCTCTTTAATTCCTTGAATATTTTAAAAATCTTTAGTATCTAATTTACAATGGGATAAAACCCAACGTTGCAGTTAGAGTATGATGCATTTTATAAACAAATCCATTATTATCAATGGAAGTAGATATAGAAAGAGGAAATATTTAAATTCATTGGTATTCCTTTTCCTTTTGATAGCTCTCCTTTATATTTGTGAGAATATGTCATTAATAGAGTGGAAAATAAGGTTTCATATTATATTTCCAAACCCCTCTCTTTAGATGATAAGTTTTAGTTTTACACAAAAAATTTATTAGCCACTCATGTTTACTACTATTTATATTGGAACACCTCTAAATACTCATGATAATTTATCAAAGGTTCATAGAGACATTATTTCATATAATTCTGAGAAAAATAGAGGCCATCAAAAGGATGTTTGGGACTTATGAATCATGACAAAGGAGGAATGGGCATCATTAATGTCTATAGACAAAGTATTACCCTTTGTTCTAAGTGGATGGTTAGAGCAATTGTAGGTAATGACGCTTGAAAACCCATTATAAGGTCTTACATCTCTATAGCTACTTCCTATGGCAAAAATAGTTTTAAAATATTTTATTTTCACACCTTATTGATTACCGCTACCCCTATCAAGATAGAAGGCTTTTTCTATCCAAGATCATTTGGAAAGATTTTGAATTACTCAAGACTCTTTAAAAATGGGTTATAGTATGATATCTTATTGGTATTTCCTTTAATAACCATAATATATGGTGGTCCCCTATAATTATCAATATTACTCTTCCTTTAGCATAAATGTCAGGTATAAAATATATCCATCTATTTTTAAAATGCAGTCACACTATTTAAGATTAGACTTATTATCGAGACTGGATTACATGACATCTACTAAAAGACAAATACAAGTTTCTTAATATAGGCTTATCTTATAAGTTTATTCATACAGACTTATCTTACTCATTACAATTGATCAACCTAATTATTTAACCTAATCTAGACTGAATTCTTTCACATATCTATTTTGTACGTGTTTAAGAGCTCAATTTACTTGGAAATGGATCCATAACATTTTCTAACTATTCAACCTAGAATCCTTCTCTTGGCATATTTATTTTAAATGGAACTTCTTAAGAACTATAATATTATTTCAAATATATAAATCTAAGAATTCAAATATATAAATTAGGGGCTAACATAACTACTCTCACAACTGTGGTTATGAATGATAATCCAAAGATCATTAGGTTACATAAAAAAAGTAACAAACACAAATCTCCAAGTGCATGTTAAATCCCCAAAAGGAGGTGGAGGAAAATAATCCTTGGGAGGTTGGGAACTCAAAGTGTAAGGCTCATTTGGAGGATGATCAGTCACCACCCAACCATCCTAATTAGTTTCTTGGGGTGTAAAGATATAAAGATGCCCCAACCCAAAGGTAGTTGAACAAAATTATACCAGTTAGGACACCCATGCACAAATGAGCATAATCTTGATGGTCCAGTGATAGAATTCCCATGTTATGGTATAGGACTCAAACCACCTACTCTTCATGCCACCCCCCCTATCCACCCCATCTGCAACCCAACCATCCTAATTGGTTTGTACGGGTGAAAAGAAATAATGATGCCCCAACCCAAACATAGTAAACAACATTATAAAAATTAAAAAACCACATACACAAGTGAGATTCATCATGATGGGATCATGATATAATTTCTATGTTGTTTTAGAGGACTCCAACTACCACCCCCCCCGACACCCCCCCCCCCCCCGCCCCCCCGCATTTATCATGGGTGGAGAAGAAGTTGTAATTGTGAGAGTGGCTACATTGTCCCCTTTCCATCAAAGGAGGTGATACATGAGGTGGTTGATCCTAGGGGACATAGGTCATAGTGTAATAAACACCTCCATAAAGGGTTTAATATCTCCTATAAGTGTTAAAAATTGAGTGCAACCTTCTCAACCTGACTTTGGATATGAATAATAGCCAAAGAGATAACAATCACATTTTTCTTTAATTGAAAATTGTGAAGATGATTCTTCATGGTTAAGACTACCTAAATTCCTGGAGTTATATGGTTGAGATACAATTATATAATTTAATAATTTTCATATAAAATTAATATAAGATAACCATTGAGCTTCCCCCACAAAAAACATGTGCCAAGGAAAGGGTTCTACGAAGAATAATAAGAAAATGTTTTGGATTCATTTATAGGCATATTGAGCTCTTAAACATGTCAAAAAGAGATATTTTAAGGACTTATGTCTATTTAAATCCAAACATATAGGTTGAGAAATTATAATGTGTAAGAGGCACTCCCAAAAATGAAGGCTTTCATATACCAAACACTAGAGAAAATGTGTAAGCTTGGGCTCAGTCCTGGCATTCCATATTTTTTTAAGTCTATACAACCATGTTTTGGGTGAAGAATTTAAATTCTAAAAACTATTTAAACTGTGTAGAGTATAATATAATGGGATCATTATTTCATAAATGAGACTAGAAGATTAATTTCTAAATGGAGTGTCCTAGTTAAAACTCCAATTGTTCCACCATGCACATGGTGTTTGTAAACCCATATTATACAACTTGACATTAGACATCAAATCTAGGATATGTAAAATATAAATTAATTCTATATTAATCAACTTATAATATCTTTTATTATATTTCATGTAATCCAATCTTGATAAGGAGTCAAATCCTTAATAGTGTGAATGCCTTTATTAAATAGATACAAATCTTGTATTGCCCATTATAGGGGACCACCAAACATTATGATTGTTACATTAGATACCAATGTGATATATAAATTTAAACCATGTATAAATAGGATTCATTTCTTCAAAATCTTTCTAAATCCTCTTGGATATAAAAGATCCTTCTATCATGACAAGGTCAGTGGTAATCAATAGAGTATAAACTAATGTTCTTACAACTACTTTTATCATAGGAGATATGTGTATAAATGTAGCACCTTATTAGTATATTATAAAAATATTTACCTTTAATTACTCTAACCACCCACTTAGAACAAAGGGCAATATTTTTTCTATAAACATCAATGATTCCCATTCCTTCTTTATCATGATGAAGGTGGCATATATCCCAAGAAACATTATGACATCTTCTTATTTGCTTAGCATTAACCCAAATAAAGTATCTAATAACCTTTTATAATTTATAATATAAGACTTTGTAGGGTGCCAAACATGAGGAGTAGTAAACATGAGTGGTTACAAGGATTTTGGTACAACTCTAAAATTTATCCTCTAAAGAGAGGGTTCCAAAAATATAAAATAAAACCTTTCTTTTCACTCTACCAATGATATATTACCAAATATTTGAAGGAGAGTTATCAAAATCAAAATGAATACCAAGTAATTCAAATCTTTCTTTTTCCTCTATCCAGTTCCATTGATAATGATAGATCCATTTAGGAAAAAACATCATGCTTTGTCTATAACATTAGGTTCTATCACATTGTAAATTAGATCCTGAGGCTTTGTAAGAAAAATAAAGCCATCGAAGTGACTCAATGATGTAATATTCTCACTTATTGAGAGTGAGGAAGGTATCATTAGTGAAATTTCCATGATGACCTAAGAGGAGCAATCAGGGAGAGCAATATTAGGTTGATAAGTACTCAGCTTAATCTATGAGAAAGAAGATAAGCAAAGCCTTAGAAACCAGAACGTATAATGTACGAGTTAGAGGGAAACCCTATCTAATGTATTTAAAAGGTATAAAGATATTGGACTTTCACCTATTGATGATGAGGTATGATGATTCATCAGAAAACAAAATTTGAATTGTCAAAATAAATAACTAGTGAAAGTCTAAAGCCTTATGTGTAACAAGAATAAATGGCCATTTTATCCATCCATAAGATTTATCCTAATAAATTTTGATAAAATTATTTATTTGATGAGATTCCTGAGCCCATTCCATTCCTTCCAAAACTAAATATAGATTATCTAGTATGTATCTATTTTTTATGAAGCATGTTTGCTCAGGTATGTTGATCATAGGTAGAATATGGCAAAGACAAATTTTTAGGGTATTGGTTATGAATTTAAAAGAAATAATTGAAAGGGAGATTAGGAACCAATTGGGAATAAGATTTAGGTCACTGATGTTATAAATTAATCTAATATTTCTTTTGTAGATGATAACTCCTAATGACATATTTTGCACGCCTTGTTTGTTAACCTACAACAAGTTATGGCATACAAATTTCCATGTAGATTTATAGAATTCACAAAGGAAATATATCTACCTTAGATCTTTATAATTTTCTAGGCATTTCATTATATGAAAGAGATCATCCACATAATTTAAAATATCATAATATTTTTGGTTTGAGAAGCTTAATTTTTTGAGGAATTATAATTTTTATAACTCTTTATAAAATAATCCAGGGTCAATATATGACACCTAATCCTCTTTCAATAAAACCCTCTTTCTATTTCTAATACCTTTAAAATTAATTTATATATTTTCTAAAATATAAATTTCCTTGAATACGAGTCAATTTAGCTTCTAGATGCCCATATGTAAATTCTAAAATAAAAAAGGACATCATGTGATTTCGTGATCACTCTTGTCATGTAATATTTTGGAATGCATATCTATATCCCTACCCCACTAGGGTCAATCAACCTAACTCATATAAATATTGGTAAAAATATAGAAAATAACATTCAACTTATGATAAGAAATGATCCTGATGTTAATGTCCTCCCAATCAATGTTAACCTTGATGCATAGTAAGCAGTCAAATTTAGATAAGGGTAGATTTTAAGACATTTTTAATGGAAGGTAGTGTGACACATGCAAAAAAATAATTTTTATATGTCCACATATACACCAAATTGAGTCAAGTCAATTACATTTATCTTCCTGCATTCATTATGCTAACACAATTCGGATGGAGGTTTTTTGCATGTTTGAAAGAGAATATATAAAAATTAGATAGTGATAAGATAAAGGCACTAAATGAATGATAATTAGGTGTCTAATAAAGCACATGTGACCTTTATTCTTTTCACATGGTTTAATTATTCATTGATTTCAAGACATATCTATTCACAGTGATGTAAGAAATGAAAGATGACCATGTTTTAATTGGAACTCTTAATAATGCATAGCCCATCTTACATCAAATAAAGTCAATTATATAAATTTTATTAAACCAAGTTAAATTAATTAGAATTTTTAATAATGCATGGCCCATGTTATAATAAATTGAGTTAAATTACATTAATTTTATTGTACCAAGTTAAGTTGGGAAAGTCTTAACTAGCATTTGCCATGAAGGTGTAAATTGTGCCAGAAGGAAGGTAAATTTAATTTTTGAGATTTTGTTCTTGATAATTTTTTTATTTTCAATTACAATGAAATTATAAATTTAGAATCAATATGTTCAATGTATTTCTCTTGCATCATCGACATTGCATTGTTGATTCAATGTGCACATCAGACATGGAGTCGTTCTATATAATAAAATAGAAAATAATCAATAAAAGGTTCCACCATCTTGCAAGATAAAAACACATCTATAATTATTATGGGTTATGTAAATACAATAACTACCCTAATTTTAGGGTATGTGCATGATATGGACCCTCTAGTGTATGTTATTATGTTGGAGGTAATTGCTATAGTTTTCAATATATTTGTAGCATGGATGAATGGAAACAAAAATACAGACTTGTGGATCTTAATGTCTTTTCCCCATAAAAAATATAGTGTAATGCTAATTTGAGCTACACATTAAATGTGGAGCCATGCCATATTTATATAATATCTCATGAGGTCATTGTCTACTATTGACAATTGAAAATGGATAATCAAATATGCCACCACCATATAAGTTGTAGACCTTGTATAATATTATATATAATTTAATGATATAATAATAATAAAATTACACACACACACACACACACACACACACACACACACACACACACACACACACACACACACACACACACACACACACACAATGTGTTTCTTGAGGATATTTCTTCTTTATGATCTTTGTTACTTCATGAGGAACTTTATTCTTTATGATCTTTGTTGGACATCTATTGAGGATATAAAATGTGCATCCTATTGCTTCTCCCAATACTCATTCAGTAGATGCTTGGCCTTCAACATGCTTTGATAAATTTCTATGATTTTTATATTCTTTCATTCTAGTAAAACATTCTATCGAGGTTCATACCTTATTGAAAACTACTTCTTGATTCCATGATCTTTGTAGAAGTTCAAGAAATCATTCAATATGTATGCACTTTTATTTTCAACTTAGGCTCTAAACTCCATGAAGATGTTGAAAATATTAGACTTGTGCTTCAATAAGTAAAACCATTTATTTCTACTATAATCACCTATGAAATTTAGAAAATATAAATTTCCTTCTACTGAGGGGGATTACATTTATCCACAGAGATCTACGTGGAGAATCTCAAGTGGTGCTCTTACGCGATATGATTTTCCTACAGGAAATCTCTCTCTAATTTTGTTGCTTAATATGCAACTCTCATAAAATGTGTTAGGTTGCCTGATCAATGGAAAAACATTCACCATGTTCTTTTGATATAGTAACTTCAAACCACTGAAATTCATATGGCCAAATATTAATTGCCATAATTGTTATGATGCCTTTATGATGCCTTTAAGGTGCTTGAGTATAGAATTTATGAAATACATATTTTTTTGACACTAGAGTATGAATTCTTAAATGAAAAATTATTTTCCCTATCATATAAACTTTTGTAATAAATCTATTACTTGGTGGTATGTCCATAATGACACATTTTTCATGCTGAAAATGGACTTTGTATTTCATCTTCACTTGTTGATCTATACTTAGTAGGTTGTGTTTCAAATCAGGAACATAGAATAAATTAGGGATTAATTTCTTGTCCCCTTGCTTGGTTTTCATGGGAATTATGCCTTGTCTCATAATTGAGACTCAATTATCATTCCCAATCTTCACTTTTAACTTAGCAAAGTCATCCATGGTTATAAACATGTCTTTTCCTCTAGTCATTTGGTCATTTTAACCACTATCTAGGAACCGCACATCCTTTGTGCTCTCTTAAACTACAATTCAACTGATCATGACTGAGTTTTATCTCATGCTATAAGACTAGTTCTCCTTAGTTAAGTTGGCCTTCTTTTTGTTCATATTGAACTACCTCCTTATGCATTGATTTTCATAGTGGCCATACTTTTTAAAATAATGGCACGAAAAATTAGAATTTGTTTGCCTTATTATATGTTAAATTTTGTGTGAATGGATGATGTTGATTCCTCTACATCATATAGGTGTTGTGTTGGAAGGTATGCTAGTGTTTGGTCTACTATCATGATAAGATGTGGTTTATCTTCCTCCTCTAGGTGTATTTATGCTTCTATTGTAACTAGATATTCATCTTGTGCTAATGATAGAGACTTTGGATTTGAATTCATTCTCAAGAGAGGATCCTCCTAATTTGTTTGCTATTTTGTTATGAGATAACAAAGATCTTATTAACTTATTAATTGATAAATGCAATATATCTTTTCATTCATCGATGGATAAAACAATAGAGTCAAACTTTACATGTAGAGTCCTCTATATTTTATCCATGATCTTATCATCCTCAAGTGTGTCATCAAGAGACCTAATTAGGTTTATAATGCATAGTGAAGTATGAGTTGACTGTGTTTGACTCCATATATGTGTTTTTAAAATCTCTTTATAGCATTTATAATTTCATGGTATTGGCCTTATTGGTTCCTTCATGGTTTTTTTAAAAATCTATCCCATGCTTTGTTTGATATGTTTATTGATTCAACATGTGTAAATATGGATTCTTGCATAGCTTTCTAGATGAATAATAGGGATTTCACTTCTTTTTTATTATTTTATTTTAGCATGTCCTTGTCTACTTGTGATAAGGCTTATAAAACTTGTAGAGTAGTTGGTTTGGGAAATAAATTATCTATGAGGTCCCAAACATCTTGTGAGAAAATTAATGTCTTCATCTTTATGCTGTATAAGTCATAAGATTCAAATTGAAAATAGGAATCCATAACTAATGTAAACTCTTGGTTAAGATATAAAACACTAAAGGTAGATGCATAAATCTGGATAACTACATGTTGTTGTAATGAATGTATAATGAATGAAATTATGAAATGCAAAAGTCTAATAAAAAAGTGGGAATAGATGTTGAAGGACTGGTGATCAAATTCTTCTTGGATTTACTAACTTTGAATAGCATTTGGTGGTAAAATCTCATTTTGAGATTTAAAAGACTCCATCAGTACATGTTTTGACTCAAAATAGCTCATTCTAATTTAACTCCTTGATTTTTATTTGATTGAATGTATCAATTACACTAGCCTACTTGGATAGAAGGTAGAAGGTAGATGGTTTAGTTATTATCATGATATATCTTAGATTTATTGTATATTGATGCTCTCTACTTGAGACTCCCATGGATTGATTAATAAACTTGATTTGACTATGTAGACTTAAGACCGAACTTCTTTAGGTATGATGGTGATAGACACTTCTAAAAGGCTTAAGGTATTCCTTTCTCTAGCTTGGATGAATGTTAGAACCACTAGTTAGACTCTCCACTCACCACACTTCAATTACAGGAAATTTGATTAGAGCTTTGCTACCATATTAAATGTTGATGTGCTGTTATGGTATTGCTATAACCAAATAGGAAAATAAATAACAATCACAAAAAACATTAAAATAAAATTAAATGAAATAAGTGCATGTTTTAGTGCTTAATGAAATTTATATTAAAACAACTATAAGCTTCAATGCTCAATTACACTATTATGTAAGTATAAAATCCACTAGAATTTCGCTGCTCCAAATCTTCTATTTTAATAAACACAATATAATGACCTCATTATATAGATATACTTTGAAATATCTAGACATGGATTCACAACTGACTTGGTCAACCAAATACAATAAATGTATTAATGAAAGGTATCTATTTAGCCAAGATGTGTGACAATAAGTGTATAGTAAGATATTATATTATATCACCCATTTTTCATGCACTGACAGGCACTGAAAGGAGGTAGGTGAGGTTATCCTCATTGATTTGTATGTCAAGTATAATCCAAGTGGCTAGGACACATCTTCCAACATAAATAATTAAACATAATATCTATTTTTTCTAAATGAATGAATAGCAATTTCCAACATGGCGAGTTTTATAGTTTCAAGTTTTATATCTAGGTGACCTATTTTAGCACATCGTAAGACTATGAAATATGCCAAATTTTTTTCCATTTAGATATCAATATGTTTTTTCTTATTCTATCTCTTTGCATAGCCCTTAATTCCTTTTAATCATGTAATCACAATAATTGTGCATTGGAAACCACTAGTTTTGAATTAAGTTTTATGAAATAATAATCAAATTGTAATATTATTTTGAAAGAAGTTTAAACTTATCCATTAAGATTAAATACATCAATATACATTCATATAGTCTTTCTTGTGTCTTTTTAAATTTATTGTAGGCACCTATATGATGGATTGAATCATGGTGGTAATCTAACTTTAGGTTAGTCTTGGTGAGGTATTCATCACCTTGGGCTACTCCAAGAGGCTTTGAATGCATGATAGATAATATTGATTATTCACTATTAATTTATTGAGTACATTATAGTAGATGTAAAAGTGTCAAGTCTTATATTTCTTAGGAATGAGAATTATTAGACTCTTCCAAGGATAGGGAGGAGAAGTATGGCTGTATTTTCCCTAATTGAAGATCTATTATATTATGTGTTTGACTTCATCATTTTCCAAATTGATTTATGGTATAGGGGATATTTGGAAGAGGCAATGTAGGAACTAAATTGACGTGGTACTTTATACCACATTATGTTGAGAGCTATTTTAATTTTGTAAATATTGAAACACATGGCTTGGGTACCTTTTGGAGATAATATTGTTGATATAATGTTTTCATAGTGCACATTGACAATTATTTATTATTCTCTTATGCAAGTGATTCAAGAGGAACCATGACAAACATGATATTTCACATGTGTGAGATGAGAATGTAGGATTGTTTATTGAGGACCAAGGTGACTTTGGTCATATATAATGACTCAAAGAGGTCAAGGAATCAATATGAGACATGAGAAGTTAAATTATGTGGCTTCACTTGATATGTAGCTTCATAGTCAAACAACTATGGCCTTCCTAGTAATATGTCACATACAATAAGATCTATGATGTTGCATGGAAAATTACCATCCATTGCTTTGACTTTTAATTTCAAGGTACATTGTCACTACACATGTATATCCTTACCTAATGGCATCCATCTAAGTGAGTATGGGAAAAATGTGTCATAATGTAAAGCATTAGAATTTGAACTGTGTATTGTGAAATGATGTTATTTTGGGTCCCACTATTGATGATTGCATGGATACATTTTCCTTTAACCTTCATATTTGTGTTGAAGATATGCCTGAACTAATTGAAATCTTAGTGTCATGGTGTTAGTGCTTAGACATAAACTATATATATCATTTCTACCCATCAATGCAAGACATGATTTAAAGTGTGCAAGAAATAATTATTGGGTGTGCCATTGATAACATTTTTAGGCACATGTTATGCCAATGGTACCATTTTTTGCCTAGTTTCCTTTTTACTTTGTCTGATTTAGAAGGCACAATTAATTATGTTTTTTTTTAAACCTTCTTAGATTTATTTCACTTACAATGTATGTTTTAATTTGGAGAATGGGGTATAGATGATGTGTTGTGCATAGGTTGGATATTTTCCATGACATTAGAGGAAGAGGTGATACTTTTTTTTTTTCATTTTTACCTTCGATTCAATATTTGTGGTTTTTGTGATAAGGTTTCTCCATATATTATAAATATAATAAATCATTTTCACATGGATATAAGGTAAAATTATTATGATGTAATTGAACAGTTTATGTTATTCTCACATAGATAAGTACTGTAGTCATAAAACTTACTAATTTATTCTTCCACCGACCACTCCTTACACTAGCACAACTCCTAGAAATTAATGTATTCACCCTCAATGTGTCTGAAAGGATACTACACCTCATTTAATGTGTTAATGATATTATTCCAAGACTCAATTGGAATGTAATCATGCACAAGTTATATGTTGAGATTTTCCCACCAGTGAGACATTGGCATGATTGTCTTCAACATGATGAAGGTGATATTCTCAACATAAATGAATCGACTGATTAAGAAGTATGCCTCATTTTTCTGAGCCTATAAATCTGTTTCCATGGCATTGATCTTTCCTTCAAACATTGAAATATCAAAATTAACTTGCACTTTGAAGGAGTTCTGCTACTAAAACTATTGCTAAGTGAATTATAGATAATAATATATTGATGTAAAATTGAGTTGAAACATGAAAACTAGAATTGGGAAAGGATTTTGGTGCATTTTACTTCCATGGTGTCCTCATTGATAAAATTTTGAATGTATAGAGCTACCTCAAGTTGATTCTAGGCATCAACCATACTGTTCTTTCTATGACACTCTTCTTGGTAGGATGAGACATAGCTAATTTTTAATCCTTATTTATAGTGTTGTGCTCACATGTTGATAGGAATAAGAAAGAGCTATGCTCTAATACCAATGATCTACATGATGGTGCCCAGGTCAGGGTCTATGGGGGATAAATTTGCACTTAGATATAATTAGTGGATTATAGAATGCTTAGGGAGTATTAACTATACAAATATATCTAAGAATATTTGAGATAAGTGGAAGATAGATATGAAAAATGTAACATTTATTCAATGTATCTAGAATAGGGTAAAGTACAAACGTATATATAATGGGTCAACAAGGCTAAGATTTCAAAATATTGTGATAAAAAAGAAAATTATTATTTATTGATTTCCTTAAGTATTATTAAATAATAAAAGATAAAAGACATATTTCAATGATATGAGAATAATAATAATAAACTCTTTTCTTGTCTTTGTGTCATCTTTCAACTCTATGGATGTATAGATTTGCAGGTGCATACATTTTTTTGTTGCTAAAAAGAGGGAAAAGATGAGGTTATAATATATAAATACGTAAATATATATTATTTAAAATATGGTAGTTACAACTGATAATGCTTCTAGAGAGACAATGATGAATTTTGTTCAACTTGCTTGACCAAGTAATGGATTCATCTAACACATGGCATGTTATAGTGAAGACTTAGCATGGCTCAACTATGGAGTGAACCACTTGGTGTATTGCATGGTCGAATGGTGCAAGTAAGAGAAGATTGATGTCTAACAGTTCCACACAAGGTTAGAAAAAAAGTGTCATATAGATAATGAATGTGCTAGTATTTCGATGTGGCACAATGTTTTGAGGTCATGCACAATGCTATGAAGAGTTGTGATCAATGCGATGTGGTGTGTAGTATCATAAAGTCTATGGATGATGTGTGGTATTAAAAAATATATATGTACTATGCACATAAGTTGAAGTGAGGCTACATAAGTTATGAGCATGAGGTGTATAATATTGTAGAAGCAATGACTATCTCAGAGTATTTGTGTTGTATAAAAGATCTAATGGATACAAAGCAAGAGTGTGACATATATGTATACATAAATTATCATGGCACTTCACATATACCATAAAAATGTGGGTGAGCTATGATGTAAAGGATAGTTGTGTGACATGATAGAAGGAGCTGCACCATTATTTCAAGTCTGAATACTTTGTGCGAGATGCACCAAGGGTGAGGATCTCCAGTTTTATAAGAGTAATGAGGTGGCTTATAGAATTACAAGTGAATGTAATGCAGATTGTAAAACTATGCTCAAATTAATGCATAGAAGACTACAAGTTTTAGAAATGACTTTAACTCTATTTTAGGGATCAATTCAAGTATTGTTAAATGATAGACAATTGGAAGTGAAATATAATTTAATATTTATCTAAATTGAAACAAACATGCAATTTTTATAAATAATCTTCAAATAAATTTTGAAAAAAAATTATTACAATCTTAAATTAATGAAAAAAGGCTCTAAAAATCTAAAAATATAGTCATTTTTTTTAATTGTAAGTAACAATTTATCATTATTAATTTTCATGACTTTACTAACTATAAATACTTACATATTACTAATAGAATTATTAAACATTATGAAAATTCAAAAGATAAAAAAAATTTAATGATATTAAATTATATTGTCAATTATAATAAATTAACATGTTGTGCTAAGAAAATATATCCTATACCACATACTTTGTATTCAACTTTGATGTACAATATAACATTTGAATTATTTTCTATGTTGTTATTCCTTTTAGTGATTGTTTTTCCCCCCTTATCAATATCTTTAAAGTGGTGCGGTGAGTATATTTTGTGAATTGTGATGTGATCTTTGAAATTGCTATTGATATAGGAATTATTTTCAAATGCAATAAAAACATATCGTCGCCAATGTTAATCGAATACATTTTCGGAGGGACAAGCCAATGTATTTATAAGTGGAGAAGAGTCAATTGCTCCGTTTAATCAAATCCAAAAAAGGTGTTTATAAATAATTAAATAGGTGGCTCTACACAACGCAAGGAATTTATTTCCTTTTGAATACTCGGGAAGGGAGATCGTAAGGAAATAATATATACAGCGAAGTAAAACAAAAGACTTTGCGCACATTCGTTACGGGCTCCAAGAAAGAAAAGAACTGATGTGAACAGTGTGAGGCAGAGGCAGAGGTAGAGGCGGAGATGGGGGATGAGTATTCGCAATGAGCTTAACCAGCACGCTTTAACCACCGGCGTGTTATTGTCAGTTCCCGGTCGTTGTCGATCGTCGCCCAGACAATCAAACGTCGGGTCTGCACCAACTTACCGTCAGTGTTTCGAAGACCGCCAACATCACCATATGTTGTTAACTGCCGCGTTGAGAAAAGAGAGGGACAATGCACTAATTTTGAAATTCGGGTAAACCATTTCCCCCAAATTCTCCTGCGAAGCATTTGGAAGGGCGAAAGACAACAGAAGGGCAAGTGACAACAGTAGGGCTTTCCTTCACGGTCTACCCAACATCCCGAATTAAGGTTTACTTCTTCTATGACGCCTAAGTGTACTATATTACAAGTATGATTTAGAATGGGTTTATAAATATACTAGCATAACCTTTGTCTAACTATAATGCTTTAAATTTTGGATTGAAGGACATCTCAAATCAAAAAATTTGAAAACCATAACTTAGTGTCTGGTTGAATGTTCTTTTGGAATTTGTCTACTTAACGACGAGAGTAAATAAATAATATGGTTAAGCCTTTCCTTAGTTTCATTGAAAAGAAAGTTTGTGGTAAAATTCTTTTATGGAGAGTTGATCTTGATTATCCAAAGAAAATATTCGATTTTGTAACCTTTTATGTGATGTTGCAATCCAATGTTGATAAAATCATTTGGATGCAAACATTATTCTATGAAAAATGAGAGAATTTATGGTATTATTAGACGGACTTATATATGGTTGGTGTGTATGTGATGAATGATTTATAATACCTAGATTATATATATTTTCATCTATTGTTCGAAAGGTATGAGATTGAAATTATAAAAATGCATGTGTGCGTAATATGTATGATATTTTCCCATCTTGCACATAGCTTACTATCATTGTATTCCATGAAACTATGCCCTGTTGATTCATTTTGTTAAACAGTTCATGTGCTTTTAGTATAATTCAACATTTTGCATACATGTCTATCAAGGTATTTACAAGTACATTATTTATTAAAAATACGGTTTCAATTATTTTTTCACGGAACTCCATACCCTATTCCAATGCTCCCACATTTTATCAAATAGATCCCATGTCTTGTGTAAACCTCCACATTTTGCATAGATGTCTATAGAAGAACTCGTGACAACCACATCTAATAAAAAACCATTTTCTATTATGCTTCAATGGATATCCATACCCTCTATTAAAGCTCCCATTTTGGCATATGCAGGCAAAGGTTGTGGATCCTAGGTTTACAACTACCAATTGCATTTGTTTAAAGGTGTCTAAAGTCTTTTCAAAAAGCCCATCTTGCTCATAACATGCTATCATTGTATTCCAAGAAATTGTGCCCTGTTGATTCATTTTGTCAAATACTTCATGTGCTTTCAATATGCTTCCACATTTTACATACATGTCTATCAACACATTCAAAAGTATATTATATGTTAGAAATTTGCTTTTGATTATTGTTTCATGGAACTCCATACCCTATTCCAAAGCTCCCATTTTGGCATAGGCTATAAGAATGCTGGCAAAGGTAGTGGAGTAGTGGAGAAGATGGACATTGAAGATGGACTGTGACATTGAGGACTCATAGCTTTATTCATCTTCAACATTTTTTTGTAGACATCATCATCAGACACACTTTTAACATGAATTATTTTTTCTATCACTGTAATAATCAGAATTTATCACACTAAACCCAATTTTATAGGCATGAGTTATGTTTTGATTCCTTGTTTTTATAGTCATGTCTCCAAAAAACATAATTTGGTGAAGAAGGGGATGATCATAGTAAACTAATGCTTATGTGAAAATTTATTTGATAATAAGCAACTTTAGTTTTTTACTTGTTATCCATACCTTTACTAACATGGACATCTTCATACTTCAATTTTGTATATGAAATATTCTCAATATTTCCATTGTAAGCCTAGAATGAAGTGCAGACTATGATATTTTAGTAAAATTGGATCCAAAAGATATTTTTATTTAATTATTATACTAAAAATTTATTTGAATTATCATTACCTTATTAAAATATTTATCCATAAATTTTTCAACAATCCATGGTGAATCACATTAAAATTTGAAGAATTTATGTAGTGCAAGTTTTTTGGAATAGATGATCAAGACTTTTCAAAGAAATATTTGAGAGGTCAATCCTCAGCATTTTAGTAAGAAACTTGAGGAAAGGTTATAAAAATTAAATGAGATTAAAATGTTCTAAGATTCACAACAAAAATAACCTTTCTTTCCCCCTTAAACCTTTATGATAAAGTACACACTTGATGTGCATATACATGGTCAAGTCTTTAAGTTTATAGAGTCATCAACTAAACCTATAATAGTACCTCTATTGATGTACGTAATTGCTTTTATGAAGGATTTCTTCCACCCTTCCATAATTTATGTAAGTTTAAATGGCCTTGTGTCTAAAAACAATATTGTTATCCTTGGACCTTCATCTACATTGTATAAAGATAAAAACATTTGGTAATCTAGAAATGAGATAACTTGCAATCTTGGATGATACCAAAATGGTATCTCCTTTGAACTAGCTTGAAATTTACACATATATCTTTTCTATTTTTTGGTATTAGTGTAAAAGAAAAATCTTTAGCCTTAACCAAGCTTTTCAAAGAAAATGAGAGGAAGGTTATGACTCCATCATAGTATGGAGGCCACTAAAATATTTTTAAAATACTAGTGTTTAATGTTAATTTGATATTTATCATATTGACTTGTTATATTTTTATGACACCACTTTAGAGTATGATGTTTATGCCAGAGGTCTTTCCACATTGAAGAAGATCCTCTTGCCTATGCAGTCTCTATCGTGGTCTTACTCCACCTTTGTAAAAATAATTAAAACATATTTCACAAATACATTCTTACAAGTACATTTCTAAAGTTAATTTTTTAGAATGATAATGATTGAATATTTTGACAATCTATAAATAATTGACTAAATGATCGACAATCACTCTTTTGAAAAATCCATTGTGTAAGATGCAATGGATCTTACATGTAATTTATTTTCTGTGGTTTATGTCTTTGTTTGTAGTATGCCATTATTTTCAGAAACCCTCTCCACTTGGCATTGTAATCACTTCAGCACTTCCCCAATCCAACTCAGATATGTAATTAGAAGATACTTTGATCAAGGTTTAGTTGAATTGAGTAAAATCTTCTATTGATTACCACCTGCTTGGGCTACTCATGCAAATCATGTTGCTAGGATTTCGTACAATACTAATAATGCTTTCACTTTGGATATGTTTAAAGGCAATTGGTCACATCGATAAAAGGAAACATTGGATATAAATTTTAAGTATAATGTTTTATTATAATTAATAATTCTACATCATGGAATATCTTTGAATCCATGATGAATAGTTGGTTTGATAAATAATTTGATATAACTAGTTATGCAACATTTTTGCTAAAAATATTCTTTCGTACATATCACCTTGTCATTAGATTTCAACTTTTAAGGTGTGATGGTCTTCATGATAATTATGTGCATTTATGGAATTATCCATGTTCAAATCCTAAATTAGATCCCAAATAGGTGTTGGATGAGCTTACATACCAAGAAGCAATGTGGATAAGAATTTATTTTTCAACACCATCACAAGAATATGAGGATGATAGAAATGCCTGTGATCATGATGGGTGCTACTCATATTAGTTGTAAATACCTGACATTAGACAATGGTATACAAATAATTTAATAAAGTTATATTTTATTCAGTGTATTTTGTCCATAAAATCTTAGATAATCATTTTTACTATAGTTAGTGGCAATCACATTTTGTAATTGGAGTTTTGCCTCATCGTTCGGAGCTTTGAACAACTTTCCTATATTATATAGGATGGAGATGAGAGCTTTTTGTATAAGTTTTATAATGTAATGAGGAATAACCTATGATTTAGTTTGATAACTATGTTTTGTCATCTCATCAGCCTCCCTAAATTCAAGGACAAAAAATTATGGTTTGGTAGGTGGGAAGTATGGTAGTGGTGGTCTATGAGTAAATCATTTAAAAAAAATTGGCAGCCTATTTTGCTACACTAAAGATCTCATAACTCAATATGGGCTATGCCATGACCTTATTGTGGGTGATAAGATAATGTAACATTACAATTAAATGGGATAAATTGCATCCCATATGGGCTCATACAATTTGTAATGCACACATCATACAAATTTTTCTTTTGTCGCCTACTAACATTTGCTTTCATGTGTTGTCCATAAATACTAGTATGTCCATGCCTCTAATCCAATACATAGAATGATTAGTTGACGGATAACCAAATATCACAAGGGCTTTGCAGTAATTTCACTTTAGTTTAACCTTGTCCTAGTTCTATGGCCTTCGCAACAACTTCACTTTTTTTAAACCCTATCCTAATTAAATGGGCTTCCTAGCAAATTTTCTTTTTTTTAACCCCTTCTTGAATCTATGGTCTTCATAGCAAAATCACATTCCTATGCCCCTCCCACATGCATGTAGTTAGTGCATGCCACATAAAATCATTTATAAATGCAACTGCCTCATGCATGCACTATTTTATCCATTTCTATTGTTTCGTGCTTTTATTTGGATATGTTTTATGAACGATTTTATATTGATTTCAACAAGGTTTTGTACATTCTTATAACATATTTGTTCATATTTTCTATCATAATTTTCTTAAGTGGTTTAAGCTCTCACATTTGAATTTCTATGTGCAGCTAATGGCTTTTATTTACGGTATGTTTGACAAGCACGCGCATTTATTAGTTATGTATGAATGGAAAGGAAGACAAATTTATATCAAAAGCATGTTATTCTACAATACTCTAAAGCTCAATGGATCTATGTATGCACATAGTCATGGTAGCCACATCATTGGGAGATCAGGGGATATTGTTAATCAAAACACGATGGTGATTCATCTCGAAATAACAACAGGAAAAATAAAATCGTAAAAAAGAGGAGAGTGGGAAATTACGTGCCACAGTTAAGCGTGGGATAAATGGTGTAATCGAGTTTAACTTGAAAGATATCGGGCAACTTACCAAGCATTTTGAAGTCGACCTTATACTGAATCACTGCATTCTTCATGCAGCTACACGTGGCTCACCTGTCGACCATAGTTTTCACGGTGACATTGACGGTCCTGATGCCATTATAGTATTGCAGGGTGGGATGAATGACCTTCCCCGTAATATATGACAGGCAGGGTGTTACATAAGAGCATAGTGTGTTTCAGGTTATAGCAGTAACCACTCTTATCATCACCATAGCGTCTACCACAAAGTAGAGAAATTTCCATGCGAAACTCCAACTATGTTTTGTACCTATTCTCATCGCCAATCTTAATCAAATACATTTTCAGAGAGGCAAACCAATATATTTATAAGTTGAGAAGAGTTAACTTTTTGGGTTTAATCAAATCCAAAATAGGTGTTTAAAATTAATAAATAGGTTACTCTGCATAACTCAAGGAATTTATTTCCTTTTGAAGATTCAAGAAGGGAGATCATACGCACAGAATAGATACAACTATGTAAAATAAAATACTACATGCACATTCCATATGGGCTCCACAAAAGAAAAGAATTAATGTGAACATTGTGAAGCAGGGACGACGGACAAAATATCTCGATGATTGTTCTCCGAGTATTCACAATGAGCTTAACCAGCACGCACTAGCCATCGATGTGCTGGTGTGAGCTCCCAATCCTAATCAGTCATCACCTAGATAGTAAAACCTCAGGGCCACACTGACTTACCACCAATGTTTCAAAAACCACCAATGTTTCGAACACCAGCAACATTTCATAGACTGCCAACATCACCTTGGCCCCTAATTGCCAACATCACCATATGCTGCTAACCACGGAGTTGAGAAAAGAGGGAGGATGGACTGATTTTGAAATTCAGGTCAACCATTTCCCCCAATTTCTCCTACAAAGCATTTAGGAGGGCGAACGACAATGAAAGTGTGAATGACAACAGTATGGCTTTCCTTCACAATCTACCCAACATCGCAAATTAACGTTTAGTTCTTCTATGATGCCTGAGTGTACAAGACTACAAATATGATTTAGTATGGGTTTATAAACAATCGCAAATTAACGTTTAGTTCTTCTATGATGCCTGAGTGTACTAGACTACAAATATGATTTAGTATGGGTTTATAAACAAACTAACTCAACTTTTGTCAAACTATAATGGTTTATAATTTGGAATGGAGGATATCTCAAATCAAGAAATTTGAAAACCATAACTTAGTGGCTGGTTAAATTTTTTTCTAGAATTTGTCCACCTGAGAACGAGAGTAAATAAATAATATGATTAAGCCTTTCCTTAGTTTTTCTTG
This sequence comes from Torreya grandis, assembly GCA_037957365.1. Taxonomy (NCBI): domain Eukaryota; kingdom Viridiplantae; phylum Streptophyta; class Pinopsida; order Cupressales; family Taxaceae; genus Torreya; species Torreya grandis. Next base: position 1,810,403 of record JARHVA010001515.1, read on the forward strand.
ATTTCATTGAAAAGAAAGTTTGTGGTGAAATTCTTATATGGAGTGTTGATCTTGATTATCCAAACCAAATATTCAATTTTATAACCTGTTAAGTTTGTTGTAAAATTCTTCAATGGAGTGTTGATCTTGATTATCCAAAGCAAATATTCAATTTTGTAACCAATTATGTGGCGTTGCAATCCAACATTGATAAAATCATTTGGGTGCAAACATTATTGTTTGAAAAATGAGAGAAATTATGATAATATTGGACGGACTTATATATGATTCGCACGTGTGTGTGTATATATGTATATGTATATGTATATATTTCCATCTATTGTTAAAAATGTATGAGATTGAAATTACAAATAAGCACGTGTGCGCAATACATATGTTATTTTCCCATCTTGCACATACCCTTGTATCATTGTATTTTATGAAACTATGTCTTGTTGATTCATTTTATCAAACAGTTCATGTGCCTTTAGTATGCTTCCACATTCTTCATACATGTCTATCAAGGTATTTACAAGTACATCATCTATAAAAAATCCACTTTCAATTATTCTTTCATGGAACTCCATACCCTATTCCAAATCGCCGACATTTTGTGAAATGGATCCCATGTTTTGTGTAAACTTCCGCATTTTGCATACATGTCTATCATGGTACTCATGACAACCACATCTAATAAAAAATCATTTTATATTATGCTTTGATGGATATCCATACCCTCTTTTAAAGCTCCCATTTCATTATAGGCTAGGAATATGTTGGGAAAGGTTATGGAGTTTGGCTTTAAACCTACGAATTGCATTACTTTTAAGGTCTCCAAAGCCTTTTCAATAAGCTCATCATGTGCAAACCATTCTATCATGTTATTCCATGAAACTATGTCTTGTTGATTCATTTTTTCAAATACTTCATGTGCCTTTAGTATGCTTTCACATTTTTCATACATGTCTATCAGGGAATTTATAAGTACATCATCTATTAGAAATTTAATTTCGATTATTGTTTCATGGAACTCCATAGCTTCTTCCAAAGATCCCATTTTGGCATAGGATGGTAGAATGATGGCAAAGGTAGTGGAGTAGTGAGGAATATGGACCCTAAAGATAGACTGTGACATTGGGATCTCGCTACTCTATTCATCTTCAATATTTTTTTGTAGACATCATCATCAAACACAATTTTCACTTGAACTATTTTTTCTATTATTGTAACAATTAGAATTTATCATACTGAACCAAATTTTATATTCATGAGTTATGTTTTCATTCCTTGTTCTTATAGTCGTATCTCAAAAAATAATAATTTGGTGAAAAAGCAGACGATCGTAGTAAAATAATGCTTATGTGAAAATTTATTTGATCATAAGTGTCATTATTTTTTTACTTTCTATCCATACCTTTACTAACATGGACATCTTCATACTCTAATTTTGTATATTTGATATTCTCAATAATTCCATTGTAAGCCTAGAATGAAGGGGAGATTATGATATTTTAGTAAAGTTGGATCCAATAGATATTTTTATTAAATTAATATATTAAAATTTTACTTGAATTATCATTACCTTATTAAAATATTTATCCATAAATTTTACAACAATCCATGGTGAATCGCATTAAAATTTGAAGAATTTATGAAGTGTAGTTTTTTTGAAATAGATGATCAAGACCTTCCAATAAAATATTTGAGAGGTCAACCCTCAACATTTTATTAAGAAAGTTTACGAAAGGGTATAAAAATGAAATGACGTTAAAATGTTTCAAGATTCACAACCAAAAATAGCCTTTCTTTCCCACTTAAGCCTAATGTTAAAGTATATACTTGATGTCCAGACACGTGGCCAAGTATTCAATTTTATATAGGCATCCACTAAAACTGGAAAAATACCTCCATTGATGTACATATTTAATTTGATGAAGGATTTCTTCAACTTTTCCACAATTTATATAAGTTTAAATGCCCTCGTGTCTAAAAACAATATTGTTATCCTTAGAGCTTCATCTAGGTTATATAAACATAAAAACATTTGGTAAACTAGAAATAAGATGGCTTGCAAGCTTGGATAATAAAAAAATGGCGTCTCATTTAAACTAGATTGAAATTTACAAATATATCTTTTCTATTTTTGGGTATAAGTGTAAAATAAAAATCTCCAACCTTAATCAAACTTTTCAAATAAAATGAGAGGCAAGTAATGGCTTTGTCTTAGTATGGAGGCCCATAAAATAGTTGTAAAGTACTAGTGTTGAATGTTAATCTAACATTTGTCATATTTGCTTGTGATATTTGTATGACAGCACTTTAGACTATGATGTTTATGTTAGAGGTGTTTCTACATTTAAGGAGACCCTATTGCCTATGCAGTCTATATGTCGCTCTTACTCCACCTTTATAAAAATAATTGATACATATTTCATAACTAATTTCATACAAGTACATTTCCAAAGGCAATAAATTCATTGAAGAATCTATTGCATAAGATGTAGTGGATCTTGTATATAATTTATTTTCTATGATCTATGTAGTTGTTTCAATTATGTCATTGTTTTCAAACCCCCTCTTCACTTGGCATACCAATCGCTTATGGAATTCCCTAATCCAACTCAGATATGCAAATAGAAGAGACTTTGATCAAGTTTAAGTTGACATGCAAATCACATTGCTATGATTTGGTAGAATACTAAAAACTCTTTCTCTTTGGAGTTGTTAAAACTCAATTGGGCACATCAAAAAATGGAAACATTGGATATAATTTTAAAGTCTAATATCTTATCAGAACTCCATAGCATGGGATATATTTGAATCCCATGATGAAAATTTGGTTTCACAGATACTTTGATAGAAGTAGTTATGCAACATTCTTGTTATAAAGATTATTTTGTACATATCACCATGTGATTAGATTTTAACATTTGACATGGGATGATCTTCATGATAACTTTTTATAGTTATAGAATTATCAAGATTTAAATCCTGAATTAGATCCTAAACATGTGTTGGATAAGCTTACATACCAAGAAGTAATGTCGTGAAGAAGTTATTTTTCAACACCATCACAAGAATCTGAGGATGACATAAATGCCTATGATCATGATGGGCAGTATTAATATTAGTTGTAAATAATTAACATCATACATTAGTATACGACTAATTTAATAAAGATATCTACCATGCAATCTATTCCATCCATAAAAATCTTAGATAATGGAATTTACTATAGTTAGTGGCAATTAAATTTTTTAAGTGGAATGTTGGATCATTATCTGGAGGCCTGAATATTTTGCTATATTATGTAAGATGGAGATGAGATATTTTTGTATAATTTTGTAAATGTAATGAATAATAACCTTTCATTTTGTTTGATAACTATGTTATGTCATCTTATGGGCCTACCTAGATTTAGGGGCCAAAAATTATGGTCCTATAGTTGGGAAGTATGGTAGTGGTGGTCTATGAGGAAATCATTTAAAAAAAATTTGGTGGCCTATTTTGCTACACTAAAGCTCTCATAACTCAATATGGGTTATTCCATGACCCTATTGTTAGTGATAATCTAAAATACCATTATAATTGAATGGGATAAATTACATCCCATATGGGCTAATAAAATTTGTAATGTACACATGACACACAAAATTTTCTTGTGTTTGCTACTAGCATCTCCTTTCATGTGGTGTCCATAGATACCAGTATGTCTATGCCTCTAATTTAATACATCAAATTATTATTTGATAAAAAAACTAGAATGTCACATGGTCTCTAAAGCAACTTCACTTTTATTAACCCTATTCAAATTATATGCCCTTCGTAGCAACATCACTTTTCTCTAAACAATATCATGATTATATGGGATTCCTAGTAATTTCTCTTTTTAACGCTTTCCTGAATGTATTGGCTTCATAGAAAAAACACATTCCCGTACCCCACCCACATGTATGCATTTAGTGTATGCCACTTACAATCATCTATAAATGCAACTGCCTCATGCATGCACTATTTTGTCCATTTATACGATTTTGTTATTTTATTTTGATATGTTTTATGAATAGTTTTATATTGATTTCAATTAGGTTTTGTACATTACTATAAATTTCTTGTTCATATTTTATGTCATATTTTTTAAAGTTATTTCAAATCTCATAGTTGAATTTATATGTGAAGCTCATGGATTCTATTTGCAATGTGTTTGACTTGCACTTACAATTATTGGTTACTTTTGAATGGAAAAAAAAGACATTTATATTAAAAGCATGTTAGTTTCTCATGAAAATGAAATCTTATAGAAATATGGCACTTTTCTATGTGATGAAGTGTCTTTACATCATTCCTCTTACATTTCTTTAATAGATGAGCTAGGATTATGTTTGTATTTGTACGATCAAATAGGTGTGTGCATGGAAATCAATTTCGAAGATGTTTATCATGAAATTATAGGGGATAAGAATGTGCCTGGAGGTCTTCTCTCTAAGATACACAATGACACAACTTTCAAGTGTGGGTTATTTTTATATATTCACATTTATTGCACAAGCATACATCTTCAACAAGCATTGTTAGGGTAGAAAAATAATGAAATATGAAAAATCACTATGGATACATTTGTAATGCCTAATTTATAGGAAATTAATTTTTTTTATACTTTGACTAATTTTCCATTGGCCAACATAGTTGTCGATGTTGACATGCAACTATTCTCATTTAATTGTTATCTATTTTTCATGTTTGTAGCTATTATACTTTTCTCCATTCTCTTCCCCTACTTGATGTAATACTCAAAGGAAGTCATGATTTTTTTTTTGTATTTATTTAAATTCTATCGATAAATTATAAAAGCTATAAATATATTTATACAAACTTTATTATGACTATTTATATGGCATCTCATGAAGTTCTTAATGATTTTACATATGACATATTGTAAAATAGATTTATATCTTAAATGGCATAATATGGGTTAAATGTAATGGTGCATGAAAAATAATGTATTTGAATGAGTGGTACAAGAAATGTAGACAAAAAGGGTATTCTCATATTTGTTGATGCATATGAGTTTGATTGCCCATTTTAATGATGTGTACATGTTTTAATATTGTTTGGACTAGATTATACTTATATTATATGCATTATTCAATCATTGTCCTTTGTACATTGTAGTATATTCCATATAACTTTCAATTGATAAAAAATGCCCACTACAATACATGGAAAGTTACATTCACTTAATACCAAAATTCCATTGCTAATTTGTTCAATGTAATTTTCTCCTTGTAGGCTGGAGTAGATGGCAAAAAGGTGGGAAGAAATAATGCACATTGAAACTATAGAATCTAGGAGAAGGTCTATTTGATTATAGTTGTATCAATTGGGATAATTTTATTAACATCAATGAGGAAGACTTATAGGTTACCTGGGTTGTGCAAGATAGGGTTGATGACTACATCAAAGCAGAATCAAGAACGGAGTTGTTCCCTACAAATATTTGTGTTTCACATCACAAGAGAAAATCACATTTTACTATAAAGGATAATAAGATAATTTCCACCTCTAAATATGTCATGTAAGTCATCTCAAACTATAGATTACAAGCTCATGTATATTAAGATGTTAATATGTTCTATTCATGTATGTTTTTTTTCACTTCGCATGACTATTTATTTGTTCACCACAATCATATAACTACCGATATTCATATCACCCTGATGACTTTCATGAAATTGATGCCATGACAAAATAGAAGTTTTTAATGCCCAAGTTTGAAAATCATATCCGATTAGGTTGAAGGCATATAATATATGATTGTAATTGTCATTTCATCACATGAGGCATGGTATATAGACCCGATCATGTGTTGATCACATACAATCATATAGAACACACAAACAATAAATGAAACTATTTCCCCGACCAACAATATGAACACTTCAAGGGTAAGAAATATTTTTTTGTTCCTTATATCAATTTCCAACTTAATGAATGGGTTCATAAGCTACTATTGTTTAGAATTTTTTTTGGTGATAACCACCTTAAACACCAAGATATGGTGCATGAGAAAGTTATATTATTTAATGGTGATACACAATGGGATGATTTCTTGAGAAAGGATAACATACACAACAAATAATGATTGATCATGGATGTAAAATACATGTACAATGTTGACAATGTAATAAGTGTTCGATAATAGAAGATGGTGAATCTTGATAAGTGGTTTTTTTTTAAGGATACAATGGGGGATAGTTTGATATAGATGGGGAAATCCCTTTCATCTTGGGCATCCAACTCCCACAATAGCTAGAATAGTTCGTGATATTTGGGAAGCATAGCTTATTGGTGATGGATACAATGTTTGGGATGAATGAAATGAAGGTATTGTGTCAATGTTTATAAGAGTAGTTTATAATATTAGTTGTTATGATGTTTTTAATAATAATAATAATTGTTCCAATGTTTTTATTTTTTCTTATACATTTCCAACTGTACACACTATTGGCATTTGATTTCAAACACAAAGATGTTCCCATTACATGGGTCATTATGTCTTAGTCCTATACTATTGATATAAGATAATGGATGCAAATTATTCTTCAAAGATTTCATTTGAAATACATTTAATTTGATAATTAGTGCCTTCAAGGTCAAAGACATTGGTGTACAGATAAAAGCTATGAAGTACATCATTGTTATTCTTACAGGCATCATGGAGTTCATATTTGGATTTTTGTAGACACCATCCCAACCTTATTCGATTAATTTATGAAAAACTATTGTGTTATACAATGATACATTCAATTTTAAGGTATACTTATGCATTTGGCATGTTCATCGCACATGGTTAAATAATTTGATAGTAAAGGTGAAATATGATGTAAGATATGTGATGGTTGTTGAGTTTATCTTCATAATGCATAGTTGTGACGATGAAGACATGGCTAAAAGGGAGATTATAAATTTTGTATAAATATATCACTCTTTTCAATACACCTTTGTTGAATACTTGAAATAACACTGGGTAGATAGGGTTGGAATGTAGACACAATGTTGTCAAACACTTTCATATGCTAGGAAATACACTAATGAAACTATTGAATGTTACTATTCCCATTGTAAATGTCATTTCCTGAAGAAAGTAAGGATTTATGCACATTGCACAGTGGATTGGTTGGTTCACTAAATAATAACATTAGTTTACATATATTATTATAGGCTATAGCTATGTAAGGATACTAAATTCCATAAGAACTTCAAAGTAGAGATAAATTAAAATATTTCATGGGTATGAGCTTTGTATATCCTATGTTTTCATGTTACCTTTGATAATAGTTAAGTTCATATGGCATCCTTATAAAGTATAGAGGATGAGACATTGTATTATAACATCTTCAATGAAATGCCTCTTATGTCGATGTGTAATTGCTCATTTTCACTCTATGGATAAACTTGAAAGCATGTTACCAATGTGGAATTGATGAGAAAGATGACAAGTTAGGTAATTATATAGGATTCAACCACAGTGCATGGTGTTAATAAGAGCATCAACAACTTTGATGTTGAGTTTCATGTAAGTTTTATTTCCCCTTTACTATATGCATTGACAACTTTGAGGTGACTACCATTTGTATAATATGTTTTCATTTCCCAGGTCATAGATAATGGATTTAGAATTTAAAATTAGTGAGAAGAAGGCATGGATGTTGGAGGTTTTCACACCAAAAATTACTATGTATCATCTATCAATATGTAAGGATTAAGCCATGCACTAGAAGGTGTTATAGTAAATCTAGTGGATGACACTGAAAACCAATTGAGGGAGATTGATAGTGTTAGTCTAGTAACTAATCGTAGTAATATATTTTTCATTTTTTTTTGGCATTTCTATTAGGATGCTTTTCATTTTATGAATATATATTGTATACTAATAGAGTTGATGATGTAAATTCCCTAATATGGAGAGCACAAGAGATATTTGAGAGATGTTATGCAATAGATAGAAGAGTAGAAACTATGTCATTCTTCTAAAACTATATGGTACATGTTTATAACAAGATGCAGAGGAGGGTGATATTGAATACACAACCCCTGATGGCTCATCCAGTTAAAAAGGTGTAAGATGGGCATGAAACTTCCAGTTGTAGATTAAGAGACTCCATAGAAAATATGAATAGATGCAGACATCAAATCATGTTGTAGGAGACCACATTTTTTCCAACCCCACCTTGTAAGAAACCAAAATGACAAGTTTGGGATGACGATCTTAATAGGGAAGTGAAGTGAGATAAGGGTGGACATAAAATAGATAATGCATCTTGATTTTATCCCTTTGTGGGTTTCATTAATAACACAACAATAATAAATGCATGTACAATTAGTGACAATACACTATTTTTATATCTTCTTATGTAATTGTATTCATTTGATGTGTTGTCAATTATAATTTAAACTAGTGAAAAATAAACAACTTTTATTGAAGGTTAATAATTCTCTTAGACTACCCACATGCATTAACATATTACATAAATGTTCTATCTCTTAAAAGATTTTTTGAATGATATTTAAAGCTAACAATAGTATATCACATTATGCACATTCTCACACTAATAATTTGGTTCCCATATGAACATTATTTCAAATACAAGTCAGTATGCACTTAAGCCCCTTATATTCATACACTTATTTCGTTATCTTAAATTAACATCCATGTACTCTCTATCACACACTCCTTGACATACAAAACCATCATCTAAACCATTCTCTCAATGGTCACCTTCACATCTTCAATCTCCACTCTTCTACCAAACTTATTAATCCTGATATATCTCCCTTGGCATCAAGGCCTCAAATATTATTCCATGTTCTAACCTTATAATTAGGACTTCACATGGTCATTCACCTACCTCTTGAACTCTTTTCATTCTCCATGTAATTAAATTCACCTCTAAACCATTCCTTCTCAATAATTCCACTTTCATTCTTCTCTTTGCTAGTTCCTTCTTACTCGAACACCTCAAACTTTGTTAGAACCCAAAGAAACTAAGTAGTCAAATTGATCACCCTGTGTTGTTCCTCTATATATGAATAGATTTAAATAGTATTATTCTCTCCCCTTAAGGTCTTCACATAGTTGGAATGGTTCCATGATCATGTGAATGGATCTAGACACTTGTAGGGCTTGGGTTTGGTTCTAGGCCTATGTAGTCATATAAAATGCAAATATTGGTAACTTGAGCATAGATAATGACACCCAACCCTTGAGTCCCTCTTGATTGATTTCATGACCCTCATAAGCATATTTTCATTAATTCCTAGTCATTTTTAGCCTTCCATACTTAATCCCAACTGAGTTAGACCAACTTTTTCATGGCTAATCCACCCTTCAGGTCCTGTCAACTTAGGACAATAGTGTCACACTTGGACTATAGTGTTAGTGCCACTCTTATCCACTTTTATCACTCCTATTTAAGTAATTTTTTATCCCTAATGGTCATTTTCTTCTGGTTCCCCATCCATCTCCTTATCAGCCTAATGAAATCATATTCAACCCATGACCAATATATCCCTATAAAATCCCATTAAAAGATCATTTAGAAAGTGTTCGCAAATATCAATAAGAAAGAAAGAATACAAGCAAGACTACTCAAGAAATATTCCCTATTCTTTGCATACAATAAACCAATATACTTGGAAGCTTATTAAAATCCTTACACCAGTCCATAGCCAACTCAACCACGTCTAGTTCAACCTTTTGTATCCTCATACATATTATTACATAAAGTACATCAAGTGAGAGAGCTACATATGGATTGATCCCTCTTCAAATTATTTGTATGTAGGAAACATTCCCACACAAGGGGTGTGGATACACATTTAGTCAATTTTACACACACTAACATCCCCTCTTTCTCAAAATTGGTCAAAGCATAATGGAGTATAGGGTTTGAAGAGAAAATTTTCTCTATAGGGACATCTATAGACTTCCAACTACTAAAACTTCTTAGATAGGGTCACACAAACTTGGAAAATAAAACCTAGAAAGCTCAGATACTTAGGACAATAATGATAGAGGTGGACTATAGCATTGGTGCCACTCCTAGCCACTTTTTATGATCCTATCCAATCATAAAATGAAGGTTAAATCTTAGTTTATGATAGTCTCCTAGTCTTGCCCAGTGAATGTTAGACCCTATCTCAGTTGTTTTAATCAGTTTCCAACTAAGTCTTATTTTCTCTCTCTTATTACTATTTTTAGAAAGGTCAAAAGTACAATCTAATTTACACAAATTAGTAGCTTAATTATTGCATATTTATTTACCAATTCTACTACTCATAAAATTTAACTAAATTAGGAATAATAACTTCATTCATGCATAAAAACCCTAGAAATCCTTGGGTAAATTTCCTACTTATTTTTCTTATATTTTTATAATTTTTTACATGCATAATAAAATCATAAATTACCATTAAATTTTAAAATTTTGTAGTAATTTTAAAATAATTTTCTTTCAAACCCTAGTTGTCCATACTAGGTCCCAGTATTTTCTTAATAATTTTTTGATTTTTACTAGCATATTAAAATAAAAAATTCACTTCAAATTTAAAAATTCAATAGTAATTTTCAAATACATTTATTTTTCACCACCCATCTCTAGAGATCCCAATTGACACCCTTTGTCGATCCACCACCTTAACCTGTCAATTATCTCTACTCTCCTTCCGTAGCTACTACTAGTCCTATACAGATAGTAGATAATGCAGTTAAATATCTTACTCAATGTGTCACCATGCTTCCTCCATCTAGTTAGGAGCCCAACCACAATCCCATTCCTTCCTATCCTAGGCCCAAACCACTAGTATAGGTAGATCCGAACTAGGTATATGATATTTTTGATCAGTTGAAAAACACAGCAACTAAAATTTCCATGTTACAACTACTTTAGAAAGCTAATGTATTTAAGGACATTCTCTATCAGGCACTCACTCATAATTCTATTCCCATTGATTTTGAGACTTATTATTTTGCATTAATGGTCAACAAGATAAAAACTATAGAATATGGTATTACTTTTTATCATGATGACATGACATATTAGAAAGTTATTTACCAAAACTTACCACTATTCATACAAGCTCAAGTTAAAACTAGTGTAGTTAAGAGAGTTCTAGTTGATAGTGGTTTCAAACATAATATATGTAACATTACATTCTTACAAATGATGGGTGTGGATATGACATCCATGAAAAAATCATATAAGAACATTAGATGGTTTTATGATATATCATAATAGACATTGAGCACTATTGCTTTGGATATCATGGTAGGACCTAAAAGCCTCTCTACATAATTATAGGTCATGATAGGTCCTCTTTATTATAATATTTTACTTGGATGACACTAGATACATGATATAGGGGTAGTTCCTTCTACTCTTCATTGATGTGTTAAGTTTCTCCATGAAGGATACCATATACATGTCCATCAAATAACCAACCATTCAGATATTATTAAACTATAGAGTCATCTTAAACTATTTTACTAGATGGGACACCTCGTATCATAGTTAAACCACCACCTCATTGAATTTATATTGATTAGATATATACATATTAGTTTAGAGAGACTAGAACTTCTCACACTCCTCCACTAACAATTATGTCCTCAACTCCATATATTTAGTTAGTCACAGCAACTTCAACCATTCTAGTTACTCCATCATTCATGATTCCTATAGCTATTAAAATTATACATTCATTGACAATAGTTATTATAGTACTAATACTTCATCAATTATAGACACTCTCACAACACCATTGTCCTCTACTACTACAATTGATGAGACTCCCATATCACAATTATCCCTTGTGGTAAATTCTAAGTTATCATATCTACATGATGTTGATACATATTATCAAGCTTCTTCAGTTGATGATACGACACCCACACTCATATATGAATATTTATGTGGGTTGAGCTTCAAACTAGTTGGCCTGGGAGAGTACTAAGATGACTCTATATCTCTCTTTAGACATCCTACATGAATCTTAACATCTTGAACTACACTCTCAGGATATACTCCACATTTAAGACCACAAATAGATCACTTGGCACATATAGTTGACATGGTTACCTATATGGATATAGATCTGATCATTCAAATTCAAGCAAGTAGCACACAACATCAACCATAGATTATGTTACAGATGTTACTTGATCATGTATTAATCATATTATTTATAGTACAACACAAATCTATTAATATATTATCATAGTAGGATTTTCGCCCATTTTATCTTTTTCATTGGATCATAATCCATAATACAAATTCATATATAGCTTTATAGTAAATATTAGAATAACTACAGGTTTAGGGTATTATTCAAATTACAACACCACCAGTACCTATTTCTCCACTTCCATCAAAGCAATCTACTACTAGAGTTAAACATCCCAAAGAAAAATTAGCATCTCCACCACCAGAGCAAACTTTGTTTCACCTTCAGTAGGATGACACCACGTACATAGCTTCTATAACATATGATGATACTTATGATGATGGTCTTGTGGCATTCGATGATGGGCATGATCCTTTCCTCCATCTCTATCCTGAGCAAGCTCCATGCTTGGACCCTTTACCCCCTCTAGCCTAGTCTTTTATGTGACCATGTACATATTGCTTTATTCATATGCTTCTATATAGCCTTTTTTAATAATGTTTGTATATAGACTCTCTTCAAATTCTTGTACATAGTCTTCATGTGATTGATTATACATAGCTCATCACATATCAAAAATACAAAAACATTCAAATAACTCAAAATTCCAAAAACAAAGAAATATTTCAAAATACAAAAACATTAAAATATGTTAGAAACACCAAAAACACTTCAATTTTATGCATCATCTATACTTCACATTTCTACTATAATAATAGACATACATTTTCTATTCTATGCTATTGTTTAACAATTTATCTACATTACCATGCTTCACTTGATCTCTTTTAAGTGTGTGCAGTGATATCGAGCTCTTTGATTGCTTCATTTTACCCATTAAGGGGGCATCTTACTTCTACATTTGATACATCGATACATATACCCATTGGGCGCATATTCTACATGACTACACCATCCAGGTTATGTCATTCCTACACCACACACTCTAGTTATCATGTTGACGTGCATTAATTACTAGTTTACACAAATTATTCTATCAACACTCACTAGTATATATCACTTGTGTATTTCTTATCATATACCTTGTCTTGTACTAACATGTCTTGCATACTTTCACTTATTACTTTGATTAGTTAGGTGTGATTGTATTTACATGCTTTCCTTTCTTGATCTGCATATCTAGATGTGATTACATTTATCAATTTCTATTTGTCTCCTTTATGTGCCTTAGGATATTTCACAATGTCTTTTTCTTCTATGTCTTGTGTGTGCCTTAGGACATTTTCCAATGTCCTTTTCATATATTCATGGGTTTACCTTAAGACATTTGCCTAGGTCTTTTTCCTATACTCTTCTATTTGATTATGGATCTCATGTCAACCCTTACTTATTTAAATTATATGTGTATGTGGAATTTGAACATGCCTTGTATGCCTACTTTCTAGTTTGAGTTACATGTGCTCATATCCCTTATTTTCTTGTCCCCTTGGCCATTTTTGTATACTTCTTGATTCTTGCCTTATGTGCTTGTTTCTTATTTAATTTTCATTATTTTCAAAGCCATGATCCACATCATGCATTATCTTGATTTCTTGGATGCCATGATCGACATCATGCTGCATCCTTCCCTAATAACTAAAAACTAAAAACTAACACTTCTAGTTCTAATTCAATACATTACACATACTATTACATTGTTATATCTATCTAGGAATACCCCTATTACTCTAAAAATCTCTTAACACAAAACCAAGTTATATCTTGTGATATCTTAGAGATTATCATTGCTATATCATTTATATTTACAACATAACACACTTGTAGGGTTCTTTCTTCTGAGCACAGTCATTGCAAGGTCTTCATTCCTACCCTCAAAAGTGGGGATAACAAACGTGGGTTTTATCATAGAGATTAGAGCTCCTAAAAGTCTAATATTTAGATTTTAGAATACTCAAAATAGCAACCAAACATCAGACTAGTTAGAATAAATGAAGTAGACAGTAAAAATGTCATAACAGTTACCAGATTTAGCCTAGGACAATAATGCCAAAATTGGACAATAGTGTCGATGCCACTACTATCTAGTTTTGGCTCTCCTATCCAAATAAAAGAAAAATACACTTTATAGAAATAAGCAAAATTTTAAGTTTATCTACAGTTTTTCACATTCAAACCAATTAAAAATTAGTTTTTTTAGTACACTTTTTCTCAAAAAATTTAGATATAGGGGGCATCATGCACTACATGATGTATCTCACTTATAGTTTTAGATATGGTAGTTGGTATAAATTCTAGATCAAAATGCATGATTTAAACATTAGTGACTAGCAGAAATGTGCATGGCACATTTGTTTTCTTTTCTTTCCAAGTTCGGTATTACCCAAGCATTCTTAGTAGTTACATGCCTTATTCCATCTGTAGGTGGTTGGTATCATTTTGGAGTGGCTTTCATACAATCCTAACTTCCACATTTTGGAGTGGCATTCACATAAGCCTAGTACACTAGTTTCAGAGTGGCTTTCATACAAGCCTAATCTCCATCTTTCAGAGTGGCCAAGAGTGGCCTAGTTTCAAGCATACGTTTGACTATCCATGCCAACATTGTTAAACTATAGAGCTTTCATGGGCTTCATGAGCCATCTCATTTGACACACATTTCATACCAATATCAGTTTATAGCTTCACTTCATTGGGAATGATGGAATGAAATGACTATCTAGATTTTGAATTCTTTAGCCACCTATTCAAATGGATTGGACACATAATCCAAACATAGATTAGCATTCAAATGACCACCTAGATTCACTTAGTGGGATATGATGGAGTCAAAGGAATAGCCTTTGCATTCTTAAGCCACTCTCAAGGAATTGAGCACTCTGCTCCATTCATGATACTACTCTTGGTACAACATCATCTAGCATTACTTAGCATCATCCAACATCACTCAGCATCACAATAAGTTTTGTATTGGTCTATGTACCTGATGAGGTGTATTCATTCCTTTCTCTTTCTCTATCTCTCTTACCCAAATTTATACATCATTATTTTAGATATAGCATATCTAATAAGAACTGATCTATTCTTCATTTTTATTGTAGTTTCATACTTCATAATGTGCTCTCTCTATGCACACCCAATTCACATAGCTTCATGAGTTTCACCCTTACAAGTAAGTTCAGGTACGCTTTCTATTTTTCCTTTAGCCTAGTATTTAACTTTGTTGCATTACTATATAAAATGAAAAAATTGGTAAATTGAGTGTGGATAAAGACACCCAACTCTTAGGTCCCTCCTTCTTTCTCTCATGACCCTCGTACGCATACTTTCATTGATTCCTTGTCATTTTTAGTCTTGTATAAATGATCCTAACTATGTTAGACCCCTTTTTCCATGATTAATCTATCCCCCTAGGTCCCATCAATTCAAGATAATAGCACCACACTTGGACTATAGTGCCGATTCCACTCTTGTCTACTTTTGGTGCTCTTATCCAAGTACATTTTTGGCCCCACCGGTTAGTTTCTTTCCATTCCCCATCCTTTTCATTATCATCCCAATGTAATAAAATTCAACCCATGACCAATAGATCCTTATAAAATCCCATTAAAATATCATTTGGAAATGGTTGTTAAATCTCACTAATCAATAAAGAATACAAGTAAGACTACTCAAGCAATCTTCCCTATTCTTTGCATACATGTAGCCAATATAATTACAAGATTATTAAAATCCTTAAACCAATCCCTATCCACCTCAATCACATCTAGTTTAGCATTTTTTTATCTACATACACACTATTTCACAAAGCACATCAAGTGGGAGAATTACATATGGTTTGATCCCTCTTAGGAGTATTGGTATGTAGGTAGTATGCCCATACAAGGGGTGTGGATACATGTTTAGTAAATATTACACACACTAACACCCCCATATTTCTCAAAATCACTAAAATTACAATGTAATATAAGGTTTGAAGATAAATTTTTCTCTATAGGGAGCTCTCAATACTTCTAAGTACTAAAATTTCTCAGATAGGGTCACACAGACCTGGAAAATAAAACCTAGAAAGCTCAAATCCTCAAGATAATGGTAGTAGAGGTGGAATACAAAAATGGTGCCACTCTTTTCCACTTTCAATGCTCCTATCCAATCATAAAATTAAGGTCAAATCTCAATTTGTGATAGTGTCCCAATCTTGCATAGTGAATCCAAACCCTGTCTCAACCATATTAGTCAGTTTCTAGCTAAGTCTTATTTTCTACAACTTATTACTATTTTTAAAAAGGTCAAAATTGAAATCTAATTTACAAAAATTTGTAGCTTAATTATTGGATATGTATTTACTAATTTTACTACTCAAACCTTCTAACTAAATTATGAATAATACATAGATATTCAAAAAATTATTAAATTAGCCTAATAGTCCTAACTATGTTTAATGACCTAAAAACCTCCTCCTAGTGTTAATGTTAATTTAAAAGTCTTGTACACATTTTTTCATGATCAGAAAAACATTCCACATCTTTCATCAATGTTCCAACACTCCTCATGTTATCCTCCTACCATCTTCAAACCAAGCCTAGAGATTAAAAAATATGGCATCTCTCCCATTTTCAAGGACAAAATGATAGCATGGAGGGTTATAAAAATAATTTATGGTATTTTATACCAAATTTTGTGTTGGGTCACTCATTTATAGTCCTCAACATCACTATTCTTCAAGATAAACTTATAAAGTTGATGACTATATAGGGATAGGAACATCAGACCATGTGACAAGTGAGGAATTTTTTTTCTATGTTTTTATTCTTACAAGAACATATTAAATTGATCCTACCATTGTGAAAGTGGTTTTATCATGATCCATTCATCATATATCTCTACTAACCTCTTTAGCTCACATCTTACCAGCCTAATCTAGTTTATCTATTGTAGTAGACTATAGGTGCATTCACTTTAGGAAGATAAGGTTCATTTAGGTGAAGGTGTATGTTTATAAATTTATATTGATGCCTTAGGTCATTCTTGAAATCATCTCAGATCATCTCATAGTTGATAATATTCATATCATCACTTAGGGCTATGCCAACATCCAAACTACATACTCCAGTATATTATGAGTCTATAGTTAAACTGTAGATGACCATTTAGGATATTTCAAAGACTCTTGTAGGTGATTTTCTATATATGACCAATATGTTTCAACTCCTTTGATTTATTTTGATGAATTAGACCTTTTTCACTCTTATGCAAACTCTTCTCATGCATAAAAATCATGTAGCCATTTACCATTGCACGTCAGGTTGTTTATAGTCATTTCCATTCAGTTTTTACTAAGTCTCTTAGGTCAAAACCTACTTGAGTTAGAAACCACTCAAAAACATTCCCTCTTGGTCAAGAAACTAACTTTTCATGCTCAAAGCATTGCCCTTAGGCTTGGGCTACAAGATGAAAACATCTAGACTAGCATAGATCTCCAATGTATCATTATAAAATGGCATTGAACATGGATAAGATCCTAATTCAGATAAATTAAGGTAAGATATCCCCAAATGTAGCTTTCCAAACTTGTAGACATGACCTTAGGTCTATCTACCATCTTTTGACTCTATCATTGTCACAATGGCCTTCTTAATGCTCTTAGACATCAATGAAGATTTCAAATGTATTCAACCATCATCACTTTTATATTGTCAAACCTCTACTAGTGTTGCATGTCGGTGAACATCAAATACATGATTATGTATATTGAATAATTGGTTGTCATAACCAATTTTAAACCTTTTTGGATAGATCAAACTCATTGTTTCCCTTTTGAGGATCTTATTTTCACCTTAAAACCTTCCTATCTTACCCCCATGACTATTCAAGACCTAATTTCAATTGACTATAGGTGATAATCATAAATAAAATTGACTATGTGCAATGTGTTAGGATTTGTGCTTCATATAGAACATTATAGAAAACAACGCTTTAAAAAGGACAAATAACCATCATGCAATGTGAGACGTGACAAAAAATAACTAATTAATGATAATAAGTTATCATCATACATGATTTTTTGTGACATGTGGAAGACTATAATCATAAGGTGACTTTAGCTACCTCTCTGGCAAAAAATATAGTTTTCTAAATATAACACATAAAGAACCATGCACTACTACCATTCCTAACTAGTGGTATCATGAAATACTATTCTTGTTTGATGGTCAAACTGCTAAAGCCAAAGGAATTAATAATTCCATTTATAATTAGAAATTTTTATTCTTTATGTGATAGATCTATCATGTCACAAAAAATTAAAGTTTTATTAAGTATTGTTATGGAGACCTATAACCTCCAAAATCCACATCAAATATAAATGAGAATAAAGAATTGATTTTTTTACATGGGATTTGAAAAGATGAAAAGATATACAATATATGTGTATAGACAAAATACTCTTATGTATGAAATAGGAATGCATATTAGAGGCCATCTAAGGAACATAATTAATCATAAGTGGAACGCATGGTAAAAGTTATCACAAGACAAATGACATCATTATTTTAATGCAAAATTTTTCCTAGATCATTATGGTTCATCTCCTCCTAATAAAAACAATTTGATGTTTTAAATATTGTACATGTAACTGTGTTAAACATAAAAAATGTATCTAGAATAACAAAGTTTAAAATAAGTAGCTAAAAAGTTTATAAATAGTGAGAATAGAGGTGTCAGAAGCTACATAAGACTGGCATATCTAGCTCTAGCTTCAATCAATGTCCACATAAGAAAGCAACTAGAGACTTCAAACAAGTTAATAATTGAAATAAGAGGATGAATGCACTAATATTGAACATTAACATGATACATCTCAAGAAACACCTAATATTATCACCTCTTCTAAATTTTGTAAATATAGCCATTTTTTTAAACATAAATTGAATATATAAATATTATATAAACACATAATCTTACTAATAAGAGTTACGTTTTAGTATCTCTGAATATTTCCCTCAAACAAAAGCACTAGTTGTGAACCATGGAAGCTAAACTTATCTAGCTCCTTGTTAATGTTTGTAAGTAATTTACCAAACCTAAGAGGATCTTAGATTAACAAAGGACTGTGAAAATTTCATACTGATAACATGTGTTTAAAACATGAAAAGTTAACCAAGTAGGTGATTGAACCATATATTACCAATCTTGCATGATGAACATATCATAATTCATGACACATGTTATAGTGTTTCATCTTTACTCTGCAGTTTTAGGTCTTAGAAATCACAAGCTCATTTATAATTTATGTTTTGGAATAATGTACATTTTTACAACCAACCATTGTATTTCATGTTTTAGTGGGTGTAATGGAAAAGACAAAGGTTTTTAATAATGAAACCCTAACCTTTATCTTTAGGTCTTCAATCCTCCAATTCTAAGTTTTGCATCTCCTGGATTCCACACGTGTAAAATCCACTAAAAACATTTTGATTCACTTTTAGGTCATCATTCCCTAGTGTCATGCAAAATAATAGATCCCAAATCCTTCTCTACCCTCCAAAATGTATATTTCATCAAAAAACCCTATGTATGGTCTATACATAGGCTGAGGAGGACTCATTAAGGTTTTCATGCATATAAAAGGGGTTTCAACATTCAAAGTGGATGAATCATGAATGTCTAATAAAAAAAATTAAAACACGTTGGATTTACTCTTTCCAACGTCACAAATATTCTTTAATCCTCTGATCTAAACTTTTTTGTGCATAAAAAAGACAACATACATGACTGCAATAACATACATTGAAGTATAAATCAATTCTTGCTCTTTGTAGTATATCTAAATACCTTAAACATCTTCCATTCACCTATACATAAAATAACAAATCTATAATAAGAAATAACACTCATTTTCTTGGATACAAAAGTGTCTTACCTCTCTTTTTCAACGTGACTATCTATCTCAAGATAGGCTATAGCCATTGTCATGAAGTTTTATTGATTGTAAGCTATTTTTAACCTTTCACATTGGGCTTGGGAATTCAAAGGATCCTTATAAACTCAATTTCAACATTCATTTCAAATTTAAGACCTTAAATTATGTATAGGTACTTTATAAAAGTCTCAACATCATTATCTCTTGGCTCTGTACTTGATTGGTTTCATTCACACTACTTTGTTTCATTCACAAAATCTAAGCTTCTCCAATAGTTCACTAATTGATCATTAGAATAATTATCCTAATTTTATTTAATATATTGATAAACACCTTTTGGGAACATTTCTCAATGTTATTATAACCTACATAATTCATTCATTCATTTACTCTACTCATTCTATCCATATATCCATTTATTTTCACTTTCCTCAATCATTATCCTCATACTAGTCACTCTTGACACACCAAATCTTGACATTGGTATCATGGACTTAGTCTACCACCTTTAAGGAGTTCCCCTAGATAAAACATATTTTTCTTTATCATCCTTCTTAACCTCTCATTCACTCTTCATCTTGCATTCTCACTCTTCAACATCCTTAGAGCTGCCATTCCCTTATAGCCTAGTTTTTCATCTTTGTCCCTTTATTTAAAAAATATTTAGGTTCCCATAAGGATATATTGACATATAATTATGCTCTCTATCTTCTTTTAACCTTCCCTAAATTTCCAAGGTTCAATTCCCTTGATATATTGTACTTCCTTCATAAGCACCTTACCAATTAGGCCTATTAGCCCTCAAGGCTCTTGCTCAGTCCTCAAATCCATACCATACAGTAATATAACAAATTAAAACCAATTTAATCCTTTGATGAATGTAAATAAAATAAATATTAAACATTTTCACAAAATTCTTATGCTTAGAACTCAAGATATTGGGTTTTAGGTTTTTAAACCCTACTTGGTTGTTTCCAGAGGGCCAAATGCTTCAAAATTCATTTTATTTTATTTTAGATCCTTTAAAACTAGACCAAGACCTTTACCAAGTCTATTTTGATAATATACACATTAAAATAGTTTAGATACCTTATTAAATCTTATTAATTATTAAAGATAACAAAACATAGAGGATAATTAACATGTTTTGGTGTGCTACTGCTCATAACAAAATCCTTACTTAGGATAAACTTCAAACGAGAGGGTTTACATTGGTTAAAATATGTTTCCTATGTGGTTAAAAAGAGTTATTAGTTTCACACCTCTTTATCCACTATGAGTTTGCCCAAGAATTATGGGGCACAATACTTAACAACTTTGGTATTGAATGGGTCTATAATTCTGACCTAAAATAAGCAATTCTCAGCTAGAACCCAACCTTCACACATCCCTAGCTTATGGAGTTATGGAAGCAAACTCTGCCATGTTTGAGTTGGACTTTATGGAAAGAGCGCAATCACAGAATTTTCAGGGACACTGCTAGAAATGCTTCTCAGGTGTTTAACTTCTTTGCTAAGACCATTATGGAAAGTGTTACAACAACTCATATTCGTGTTGTGGAGAAACCCTTATCTCAAATTGAAAGCCAAATTGTGGCCAAATGGAAGGTGTTAAACCAGATCCCTGGGTACAATAACTCCAAAATACTACAAAGGCTTAATACTAAATGGATACCCCCTAAACCTAACTGGCTGTAACTCAACTTTGATGGGGCATCCAAGTTGGATGGTAAAGCTAGTGGAGGAGGAATTATAAGGAATGATAAAGGATGGATGTCTACTCTTTATGTTGGTGTAATTGGATGCCAGAGAAACAAATATGCTGAAGCAATGGCTTTACTATGCGGATTAAAGTTAGGTATATCCCTAGGAATAAGGAACTTGAATATATAAGGAGACTCTAAGATCATCATAGATGTCATTAATAATGCTTCAAATGTGGGAATCAAGCTAAAAGACATCATTACTGATATCCAATTTCTTTTACAAAAGTTTTCTAAAGTTGAGATTTCCCATACCTACAGAGAAGGCAATAGGGTCGATGATGCTTGTGCCAACATTGGGTAGCAATTTTCAGGTTGGAGGGTGTGGCGATAAGGTGTTCATATTCCCTTAAACATTCAAGAGATCATTCAAAAGGAGATGACTTGTCAAGAATGAGTCATATTGATGACCCTAAAAGGACCCCTGTTGATACCCCCAGCTCCTTTGCAATCAGGAAGGGCAGGAAGAGAAAGGTTGATGAATAGGAAGAAAATACTTAAGAGACTACAGAAGGGACCCACAAGAATCTGGGTAGGGCCACGGGGGGCCAAGGTGGCAAACTCTCATAAGCCTTCCAAAATTAATAAGAAAGGATTCCTCTCTAGAGTGCGAAGGTCGGGGTGGATTGCTAGTAAATGAGCCTCGAAGGCTAGACTAAATTCAGAAAGTGCTTCAGATGTAGCAACCCAGGAGGAAGAGTCTAAGGAGTTGGAAATCCAAGAAATTTTAGAGGACACTGGAGGGAAGCAAGCTACTAGGGATTTCAAGGTTATTGAGGAGCAGGGTGTTGACACTATGGGAACTACTACAATAAGGGGAAAATGTATGTCAAGGAATCTAGTAAGGGCACTGAGAATGAGACTGATTGGAAAACTAAAATTGGGGCCTTGAAGGACCGCATTCAGAAGCTGGAGAAGGTCTTCACCAAAGGGATTCATAATACAATTTTGATGAACATGTCTAAGCTAGAAGTGGTGGGTAATACTGGGTATGCTGACAATGTGGAGAATGAGAAACTCAATGATCTTATCAAATCAATAGTTATGTAAGGGGAGACCTCTCTGAATCAGGTCTTCTCATGGCTTGTGTTTTGTTTCTACCTATTATTTTTGGCTATGCCGTCGTCTCTCTGAAGGCAGTTTTTGTTTATTCACCTTCTTGTCTTTTTTGACTGTATAGGGTTCGGCCCTTGGTTTGCCGCCTTACTTTATCAAAAACAAAACATAGAGGATTGTGTACTTTAAGTTGATTGTGAAAGGGTTTTATTGATATATATACATTCTAATGTTTCAAACACTTTACAATGGTCACTCTTATTACCTTAGTCACCTTTAAAATCATAATAGCACTTAATTAACTCAATATACATGCCACTTACCATACCCATAGTCTCATTCTTATTTTGGACTATGTAAACAAGGTATGAACTTGTGCAAATAGGGGTTTATTTGTATTTAATATGATCCAAAATTCAAATGGATTATTATCAAGATATTTCTTCCTTTTGTACATATTCAATATACACTAATACAATGCTCACTCATAATATTTAACACATTTATTATCTATCTTAATAATTGAATGTATAATGACAAGGTTCCTACCAGTGTAACAATGGTTTACCATAAATTTGATTGTGCAACTAGAGATTTATCACTTATTTTCACTCAAACCACATAACCCAACATTCCATCAAAGGTATTCCAACATAAGGATATAATAGAGTATATGGAAAATTTATCCTTTCCTAAGTTTCTCCAGTCCACATCAATCCATTCAGTAATGAAAGAGGCTGCAAGATATCTAGTGTATCTAGGATTATTATACTATAAATATACTTTTTTCACAATCCTCACCAAATTCATCAACTTTTCTTCTTTTCCTTTGACTGTAATTTTATATTTTATTGACTATCACCTATATTCCATTGTTTGAAACTACAACTACAAACATAGGGGTCTACCCAAATTTTCAAGGGATTTATTAAAATAACACATGAATAAGAGAAATATATGTAACATTCAATATACGATTAAACACACACAAAATTCCTTTTTTATTCATTTGAATCATACTATATTATATTTAACTATGTTGATTGCTACATGGAGAATAATTAACTATAGTTTGTGATTTTTTTAGAAATTATCACTAAATAATTTTTATAACTGTGTGGCAAGTGGAATTAATAATACAAACCGTGGGGAGAGTTTTGGAAACAAGAGAAAAATTCTACAAATTCATATGAATAAAAATATATATACTATAAGATATAAATGTGGAATGTGAAACATTACACCAAATCTCTTGTGTGGTGGCAGGTTCCATCAAGTGGAGAGGGCTTAGATGCACTAAAAATTTCATCTAGCTCGATGGATTATTAATGGGTGAATATTATCATGAATTAAAACATGGCATATCCTTTGTACCACATTCCAATGGGGAGTTATGAGGATGTGGCATTCATAGACAGGTCCAATACTAATTTTTACATGCAATGGTCATATGAATGGCCATAGTGTGATGCCATTTTGCTTGATGTGTGGGATACTCCTTGTCCCATTCCAAGCTATATAAAGCCCTTCATAGAGAGTTTTTCACCAATAAAGGTGTCTAATGATCTGGATGTATCTATGTATCTAGATCAAGTACAAAATATATTCATTGGTGTGAAACTACCATTCCAAGTGCATTTTCAACTATACAATGTTCTAAATAACGACTTTGATGCCTCCACACTTTGTTTAGCCCAACCATACATAGTGTTGTGTAATAGGTACACAATATCCACAACATATATTTTCCTCTCATCTACCTAGGGTGAAGGATTTTGAGAATAGAACCATTATATTTTTACACATTGTATATGATGAAAGCGATAGTGAATACAATCCATTGGATTATAGTGATGGTTCTGAAAGTTAATACAACAACTATATAGAAATATATTTCAGTATTGATAAATAGTTTTTAGTCTTATAATCATTTATATTTAAACATGTTTAATTTATTACTAAAAAAATTACATATTTTTTTGTGTATTATATAAAGTTTTGATTCTGAATCATATCATTCAAATTATACCTTCACTTTTAGATGTAACCATATTGATCTAGAATCTGCTAATCTTTTTTCATAGGTATATAATAGTGTTTGATGTTTTAAACAATTAAGAAAAGGATTTCCTTTGATGGAAAGGATTTTATAAAGTTTCTTTATATATTTTTATGTGTTGTCTTATATAATGTGAGTGTTTATATATGTTGATGAGCAATTTTACCATGATTGTGTATGAAAATGCAGATGTATGTGAGTAGGTCTATATATGTATATTCATAATATAAAGGCATGTTTATGTTTTTGAGTTCCTCTTATATTAATTTTTTTAATATTTCATCTTTTGATACATATTATGGTGAAAAACATAATAATTTTATGTATTGCATGGATTGTATTTCCTTAATCACCTTATTCTTTCTTAGGTTTATAATTTACAACTTGTACATTAGATTATTAAATATCATGATAAAATCATCAAATGACTTGAAATATGTTATAAAACTATTGTACACTACTTATCCAACATTGAGACAGATTCAAATAAGATTGAGATTCAAAGAATGAAGTAAACCTTCAATTCACATTCCCCTATAGGTCTATTCTCCCTTCTACACAATCAACTTATAAATGAACTTATTTGA
Organism: Torreya grandis; assembly: GCA_037957365.1. Lineage (NCBI taxonomy): Eukaryota > Viridiplantae > Streptophyta > Pinopsida > Cupressales > Taxaceae > Torreya > Torreya grandis. The sequence continues at coordinate 1,835,947 of JARHVA010001515.1, forward strand.
CATTATAAAACCTCCAATCACATTGAACTCATTATAAAACCATTGTATGGTGATTAAATAGAATCAAAACACATTTATACATGATTAAAAATTAAAATATATTGGTAAATAACCACTTGTCATACTTTTCTAGGTCTCTTAACATACACCTACAAAAAGTTTGAACACAGTCATTCATTCATTTATAAACAACTTAAATACACATGATGAAGTAATAAAGTGGTGGAAAATAAGAATATATTTTATGGAGTAAAATCTAAATAAGTATGTGTTTCAATTTATTTTCATCTAAAGTCATAAGCATACATGGAATACCAGACACATAAGTCATTACACACAACTAATTATCATTGTTCATGTATACAATACAATGTATATTATGAGACATCCCATTATATTGTGAAAATAAGATATCAAACTATGCCTTAAAAATATATAGCTAGTTCTCATCTATGGAAATTATTCCTTCATGTTTTGATTACATAGCCCACACAGTCTGTGCCCTTGCATCATAGAGTGATTTTTTATAGGTATGGGCAAATTTTAGATTCACAAAATTTATTTTAGAATCCATCTTCTCATCCCTCAATCTAAGAATTGCATGGTGTTACTTATTGACATATCTAGTCATTTTAACCAATGCAGTTTCCAACTTCATAACCTTTACCCTTGCACCATCAAGAAGCTCAGATAAAAACTAGTTTTTGCTCTCAGGTCATTGTTTTTTATAGCCTCTAGTGATAGTTGCAAACCAAGATGTTCTTATGCACTCATTACATTATTGCATCTCATCCTTATAATAATTTATTCCATGTCCTTGGGTAATTGGGAAGCCACATTCTCTTCTATATTTGGGGATTCATATGCAAAAATACACCTAAAATTCAATGATAGCACTCAATATTTTCAGCATTGATAAGTTAAAAGAAAGCTAGACATAAATGAGGGTCCATGATAATATTCAAAATCTAAGAACATCCAATTTTTTTATATTATGAATTGTTTACTTACACTAAGTTTTCTAACTTAAATGAAAAAAATGAAATCATTTTATTATCTTAATGTTGACAAATGAGAAAAGTGGGCAAGTGAAATGGATAGTACTACATCTTAAAATGACTAATGATTAATTTACAAATTACTTTGAAACACCCTAAACCAATAGATAATACCATCATTCTTTACTTGGAGCATGGTCATTATGATGTATTAGAGTGTTTCCCCTTTCCTTTTCACCCCTCATCCCCTACCTCAAACTGTGGCCCATACACATAAATAATTGATTGCCTAAATATACAAACACATGATATGAGAGAAAGAAATGTTAGAGAGACAATCGATGTATAAAAATATTATATTTCACTCCTTCCCACCATGGTTACTTTTACAGAGACATGGAGACAAGCAAACATGTGCACTTTGTCACCAACATGTGAAAGAATGAAAGGAGAATAAGGTATACATGTGAACATGATAGATCATTTGTCAAAAACATTACATAACATAGACATAAAAAATATGTGATGATTCCATTGGAAATACATTGGATCATTCATCCATGAATCATTGTGTAATACATTGGTAAATGCAAATTAAACACCAAACCATTACTTAAGTCATATATAAATTAAAAAAACTATGTATCTAGCATAAACCTAAAATGAAACACTTATATTGAAATATCCTATCCAAATAATATATTTGAACACACATCATACATGTCATACATATTATGCCAAAATATATGTATATAAATTGTAATGTCTAATGTAGTAGCCTCAAGGTAATATCAACATTCATTCCCAGGCCATTAGGCCTGTGGAAATGGACAAATACATGGAAGCGATCAACCACATGAATGTAATTATATGCATATGTCACACTGGACACTTGCATTTGAAAATGTGTAGTTTATAAATCTCAACAAAAAGTAAGAATAAGACACTAACATGAAGAATAAACCTATTGGTTTTGGTAAATAATAAGTAACTATCATATGTCTTAAACATTGTCCATCCACACCTATGATTGTGCCAACTAATTTCCAAAAAAATCCTATATCCAATAAAAATATACAACACTATCAAAATATTTAATGGTAGGGTTGAAATAAAGGTATGGGGAATAAATAAGAATGCATATAATATGTATTCATCATAATAAGTACAATATCAATTTATGAGGAAACCTATCATGTACCCTTTCATTTGTTATGCCCCCCCCCCCAAACAAACATATCTACCATTACACAAATGAATTTCTCTCAAAGGAATGTGATCATCATCAGTAGAGTGGGCTTGAAGGTCATCCCTCTATAATCAAAATTGTGATTGTTGTAAAAATATCGATCTTAATATCAAGTAATTCAAATTGAACTTAACTTTAACTTCATGAAAACTAATGAATAAAATAAATTTAACCCGAGGTCCATTATTTTATGCATCATTTTTTACTCCACCAATTCTCCTTCTTACTCCATTTGTCGATGATATTCTCTTTGTTAAATGCAGGCTTCCATCTCTATGCCAAGTTTTCACTCAAATCATATGCACCCCTCTCATCATTGATAGAATTTAAGGCTATGTCGCTGAGATAACATAACTTGGAGACATCCTCCCTAGCTATCCATGATATCTCTATCATGTCTCTCTTGATGATGCCCTAATTTTTCAAGAGTCACTCTATTATATTCCTTTCTATTTATCTTTTCATGATTTTTCTTCCCTTCAGATTATATTTCCCACTTCTAACATGCCCAAATAGCCTCCTTGGAATGGGTTTCTAACCATGAATCCTATGATGGTGAGTGTTAAGTCTATCTCATGGTCAAAATGTATGGCCACCACCATCTCTAAATGTGTCACATGGCCTCAACACACAAAGGTTCTCATTCTTCCTTATAATACCCCAATCCTCAATATTGTACCCACTTGTATATTATCATTTAGTAAGGAAGAGATGTGAGGTTAAAAGTATAAATAAACAAACAAAATTTAACCTCATTGAACACAAAAAAATGTTAAAATCATAAATCAATAAACATAAGATAACATCACCAAAGATAATCAAATATTCTTACAACATTCGGTTCCTCCTCCATTTTAGATTTTGAACCATTTGGAAGCTAGTCATCATCATCATCATCATCATCATCACCATCATCATTGTCATCAAGGTCATATGACTCCACCTCCTCCTACCACATAGGTCAACATATATATGTGACTCCAATCATATTTGAAATGACAAACATGTATGAGCATTGCAATTGAAATCGAGAGTATAAAAAATACACACATTTGTAGGGATGAAGTCATTTTTCAAGTGAATATCACCCATGTCCATGTGGTTCCATTCCACCCCTTCCATATAAAACACAAAACAAAAATAATATAGAAAAATGTATGTTCTATCAAAAGTATTCTAATTGTGATTGTTGTAGGAGGGAAGAGAGAAACATTATTTAACATGATGAGAAATCAAACATTAAGGGAATCTATAATTTCCCATACATATCCTTAGAAATAGTCATTGGGTGCTTTAAGGACACCCTCTTCACCTTAAGTTTACTCCACCCCCTCCTACTACAGTATTAAAAATATGTAACAAATCAAAATATGGATGCAAGGTTTGAAAATATTGATAATTTTATATATGCAAGAGGAATTTTAAATAGGGATTGAAAATATATAAACACTCAATAAAATTACCTATGATATCCCCTTATCTACATATTTATTTGGTAAAGAATTGATTTCATACTAGGATTTCACCCTTGGTTGTTTGTGGGCAAGGGATAGTTGTCTCATAAAGGTGGGAATACTATCCCCAATAGTTGATGTTGCATATAACTTATTTTTTCAATCTCTGAGGTGGAAAGGGAAATGTCTAAACTGAGTACTTGCACACAATGAATAATTTTGATTGGCTTATTTCTCCTAGCACAATGCATGTCACAAAAAAATATCATCAATAAAAATTAATACAACTTAAATTCACCATCAAGTGTAGTAGTTGAAAATGCATACCATTTGTTTGATCTGAGAATAAATTTGTTTGAGGCAAACATATAATTCATACTCTTCCATATTAAATTTGGATCATTTAACATTCATAGTATTAGTTTCCAAGAAACAATAACTTGCATTCAAATAAGTTAAGAATATGATTCACAACACTAACTCTTACCAATGAACATCTTAAAGAAATCATTGTAAAGGTCTCCATGAGATTACAATGGTGTGGCAATGGGTAGGGTAATCCAATTAAATGGAAACATAACATATCAGTCATGGAATAATTAGGGCAAACACTATTCATGAAACTGACACCCTATATTGAAAGTATATATTACGAGCCTCCAATAAGGAAATGTATATATGAGAAGGCATTACATTTTCTATAGATAGTGTAATGTTCAAAATCAAAGATTATCATTTCATATTATTGAAACTTAACATACCGATTCATTTCAAAACAATCTATATAGTATGGCAATGCCTCATGTTGTAGTTCAAGGACAAGCTAATCGAACCTTTATATGTAGTACACGAGATAGAGAAAATGTAATAGATACACTACATTTTAAAAAATTTAAAAGAACCAAAACATGCTTGTTGTAAATTTGAAAGGTTAGTAATAATATTTTTGAAGCCTTCAATATCAAATCCATGGATATTTTATGGAAAAAATTGAATTTTAGTTGCATCTTCTATAAAAGAGGTTGATGGTAGTATTTAATAAGATCAGTGAACATTTTGAATTAATAAGTCAACAATAATAAGTATACACTATATAGTACAATGGGAGTATAACAAACATGGATTCACACACTCTTATAAAGTGGAATTCTACATAAACACATGAAATATGTTAAGATTAACACTTTTAATGTACTTAAAAGCGTGCATACACGATGATCCCATCACAAAGAATTATTAAGCTTCATCCATCCATAGACCTCGTAAATAAGACTAGAGTAAATTTAGGCAAAAGAAAGCATAAATTCACATAAAATAATGAGTTAAAACACATGAATTAAAAATAGAGCTCAAGCTATTAGATCTTGAAAAATACTATAGAGGCTCTTATACACCTTGTTCTACCTTGTTCAATAGCTCTATTTTTCAAATTCCTAGTTCATATGATCATGAATATGAGATATTGTCCTTATATATAAAAATCACTTATTAACAAATATAAAATCTTGCATGATCGTAACCTTATGTATAATTGTCCTTTAGCAAGGAGAAATAGAGACCAAGAATTAGTAGGTATAGGTAAATTGAAGACAGATGTCCTTTAAAATATTTATTAGAATATAACTAATTTTCTTTGCATTTTCATCAAAATAATTTATGCTCTATAAAACCTTCATACAAAAGAGCCTTAGAAACACATTGTGAATGTGCGTATCTGAAGCTTTTTCCTTTTTTCTCCATATCTATTCTTACTTCATAATTTTGTATTTTTCTCTGTTAATAAATTATGGATATGGTTTTTTCACATTTTATAAAAACTATAGGATTTAATTCCTTGTTCATATTATTCCTTGGCTAGTAATAGCCAATGTCCACTTTTCATTCTCAAAATAGAGGCTCTATCTTTGATGGGGTTGTAGACCTTTGTTGGTCAAATTCCTAGTTCAAGGTTATATGCACATTTAACCCTTAAAAAGGACCATATCAGTTGTTAATGTGATTATATTAACCTTATAACATATGCACATTTTATGTAGGGTGACATGCACATTTAAGCATCCCTAAATATAATTTTATCATAAATATGAATGAATTTGTCAAAATGATAAAACTTGGAAGAATAGACTCATTCAAAGAAACATTTTTGACTAGTTTATCAACTTTTAGCATAATGCACATCTTTTATCAAATTTGAAAACATAATACAATGGACTACTTTAAAACCTAGGATAAAACCTATAGGTTTTTGACCTTCTTCTAACTACCTCTACTTAATTTCTCTTTCTCCACCTTAGATCCAATTGTGAGTGAATGGTAAATTATATTAGCCTTCATGATTTACATGGATAATAATACATCCATAAGAGGTTCACAACTACTGATAATAGGTCATGATAATTAGGGTTTACCATATAATCATTTGTATTCCATGTTAGGTCTATGACATATGGCAAGTTGAGTGACACCTATGTAGTCATGATTTTTGATCTCAACATCTTGGTGATTAGTGGAGATGATGGTGATGGTTGTAGGTATTATTTCTATGTTCATCAATCACATCAATAGTAACCATGCTAGGTTCAACTAGTGGTAGTCATATTCAATGTTGATGATGACTGAAAAAGATCAAGAGATGATGCTAATATGCTGGTGGTTAGTGCATGTTGGTTAAACTTGCTTGAATATTTGAAATGTAAATTAAAACTTTATTATACAATCTATTTTTCTAATGTTTGGTGGAATTAGTGCAAGACTACTATTCCACTAACCTAACTTGGCATGTAAGATTGGATGTGTTGATAAATAAAATTATGTATCATGAAATCCTTTACTATTATTCTTTGCCTTGTAAAT
>JARHVA010001515.1:1847500-1865000 GCA_037957365.1 Torreya grandis
CATAGGAAGATCGATGTAATAGACTTGACTTGGCGTAATAAATTTGATGTGATTGATAGGACTTAGTGTAATATGAGACATTAATTTTTAATACTTATAATTTAAATGTCATTGACTTTCCTTTCGTACATCACTTCCATTAGAAGTTTCATGAAATAAACGAAGACTTCAACCATGTGAAAAGAAACATCTATAGATTATAATGTGGAATTTAATATAAGTAGGACCATACAAAATAAATCTTGTTTACACCCATGTCTTATCACTATCAAATGTTTTTATTTTCTCTTATAAGAATTTAAGTCATGGAAAAAACTTATGTCTTTGGATTTGACTGGGTTAAGTACTTGTTTAACACATATTTATTATGTGAAAAGAGGCACAAAAGGCACAAGCATATTGGCATATATAAATGGTTGGAGATTTGATATATGTATCAAATGTCACGAAATGAATTTCATTTGTGCTCAAGGATGATATTTGACATTCATCCTAGCTTGTCAAATAAAAATTCAATGACGGTCTAATATTATTCTAGACCTTCCAATAAAATATTAAAAAAATAAATAACTACACTGTATAATATTATAATACATATCAATAATGTTCAAATATAACATCTAACTACACATGAGAGTTTTAAATAAAAGTGTTATAAAAATAAAATTAAAATACTAAAGAATTAAATAAAAAATAATTGAATAATATTAAATTTTTATTTGTTACTAAGAAAAACATTCCTCATTTATGTATATAAAATTAAACATCAAAGCTTTAAGACTCTTCAATTTTTAGTATCTTTTCATATGTTTGACAATAAATCCCAATGCACTTCTAATGTATCATTCCCATTAAGTGACATTATCATTAATTCATCTAATGTATCCAACCCTAGATTTGATATTTTAATATTTTTGATAAGATCTTGTCTTGAAAATCCACTTTCACATTCAATTGTGCTTGTGAATGTTAATAACCAATTTCCATAATCTTATCATAATATGGTAAAGAGAATGCCAATACTTTATATGATGGAATATTCTCCCTATTTAATTCATCAAAAAATCTTGCCAATTCAAATTTAATGAATCTAGAAAAGGATGTAACTCTCTCTTAAAACCTTAATCATCAAATAACATGTCAATATTTATTTGATCCTCTTGATTGGTAGGTGGTAAATGAGTGAGAATAAAATCTAGCCAATGTTCTAAAATTTTCTCGACCTATACATTCTTACTAATAAAATTTGGGGTTGAATAGTCTAGAAGCATTGAAAACAAGAAGATCATGGAATCTCCCATTCAAACAATCTATAAGATCTTGAATGTAATATTATATCAACTTCTTAAAACTTTGTAGTGTTTGATCAATTCAAGGATTCATTTTTTGATTTTTTCATCAGTAAAATCAAACTCAACATGAAGGATACAAACATATAATAAGCTATGTTTGTCATTGACTTAACCTTATTTTTTATGATTTAAATAAATATATCTATATACTGTTACCTAAGAATATTAAAATATATATTGTGCTTTTATCAAATATTTCACTCCTCAAAAACAATCTTGTTAGGTTACTATTGGTCACATCTAGAGACATGCCATGAATGATGTTATCAATTTTATCTTGAATATTTTTTTCAATATATTGAGCTCACCTAAAACATATGCAAACAAAACTACAATTAATAAATGCCTATATGATCCAAGAGAATTTTCAATAGTAACCAAATTATATGCTCTCAAATTTTTGCTAAACTATCTACACCGTGAATAAATCATCAAGATCTTTCCAACACATTTTACAGTTTGAAAAATGGACTTCGTATGCATAAGTTATGGCTTATTGATGTTTTAAGGCAACGGGAAAAAAATTGTGCAGGTATGGTGACTAGACATACACATGGTCTAATATATTCTTGACAAGTGGAAAAATTAAATCCTCACATTTTTAGTGTCCAAATATCTCCAAAATATTCTCCATGTTTTTAGACAAATCCCACTTTCTAAGGCTTGAGAAATGGGATTAACTCCATGAATATCTCTTTCCCCACAATGTGGGATATTTACCATAGAAATTGGGATATTTCCCATAGAAATACATGAAAGGTTTATCCAAAGAGAAAAATATGAAGTTTGGTTTGACCGATTGACCCTTATCAACTTTTCAAGCCCCTTGTAAATGGGGATGGATAATGAAGAAATCCATAATTCATGGGTTTTGAAAAACTTTATAAAATAATGAAACTCATTTGTAAAATCATTTGTAGATAATTAAAAGAGCATTCCAAGCAATCACTTACATTGTAAGTATTTGAGAAACAAGATCTCACTTATATTGCAACTCTTTCATTACAAGGTTTTGGAGCCAAACATCCATCCAGGAAGAGAAAGGGTTTTGATTGAGAGATCTTTAGAATAATTTGGTGAGATCTCTATTTGTAATAGGGAGTTAAAAAAATCTTATAACCTAGCCCTTTTCACAAAGATTAAGAAAGATTATAGCTTATCCTTTTAAATAAAGAGTAAGAAAGCTTTAAGCTTATCCATTTTCATAGTAAGCAAGTTTGTATATCTTCAATGATAGAGTACTAATTACAAGCCTAGAGTTATTGCATAGACCTCTTTTGGTAGATAAATTACATCAAACTTGTGAAATATAAATAGAGCCAGAGCCAATAGCTAGAGTGAGATCCAAAGCTAGTAGCCAAAGCCAGAGCTAGAGCCAGAGCCAACGGACATCTATAAATTGAGAACCCCTAATGGTAATAAATAATGTGAAAAGTTAGTTTTGCATCAATAATCGATCAGTTCCACCTTTGAGTAGGACCTAGAGACGTAGCCTAGATTGAGTGAACCCCATTATCAATTCTGGTTTACATATTTCCTTTATGGCTTATGATTTTGGTTTATTATCAATTTTGAATGATGATTTTAATTATTAATTAATGCATCAATAAAAATAAAACAATTGGTGTAGTTTTATACACTACCTCTTTATGGATCATGTTTGGTATCAGAGCAATTAGAATGCTACACTCACTTTTGATTATGTGATATACTATTGAATAGAGATTTTAAATTAGTTTCAATATTCTATTCCATTGGGTCATTTACAAATTAGTTGGCTTATTTTGATCTTCTATTTACAGTTTGTAGTTGTGTTGGAAGTATAGGTTGTCTGTAGGAAACCATGGGGAAAGCTTTGAAGAGAGCGAGAGAGGCTAGAAGAGCTGGAAAGTATCAACAAGAAAATTTATGAAGAGAATTATTAACTTAGATTTAAGTTATATTACCTTGAATAACAAATTTCATGTTTGAGATCTGAGCTCAAATCCAAGAATGAACTCTTGATTGAATTGTAGTATGGTAAGCCAAAGAAGGATTTACCTTCTAATTCATATGCAAAAACCATGACCTCATGTTTAACCCAATAAAGGTAGAGGATTAGCCTCATTTTAAAGTTTTGGGTTATGTTAGCATGGATATGGAAACTAGAGAGAGTTCCAGACCTACTGAAGGAAGATAAGCTTCTAATAACCAAGTGTTCATGCCACTAGCTTTGAAAAATTCTTCCATACAGAGGAATGTGACACAATCACAAGGTGATTAGAAAGTGTGTAAGAAAGTTTAAAAAATGGGTAATGCAATACCACCTCCTCATATTTTCACAAATCATAAAACTAAACATAATGGTAATTTTAAGACTTTTGATGTTCTCTTTTAGTTTCAAGAATATGGCTATGACATACAAAAAATGTGGAATGCTTTCCCATGTACTTTTTGTGGGTTAAGTAGTAATTTTGAATCTAATTATTGGAAGAGAAATATTTTGTGAAGAATTTTTTGCTTTTTGTGAAAAAAATGTAGGTGTTAAAGATCCATCTCATAATCCAAGAGCAAGAAATGAAAAATGTGTTTCCTCATCCAAAAAGAAGGACAAAAGGAACTATTACACTCATTGTCGTATGAGTGGGTGCATGGTTGAAACTTATTAGAAACTTCATCCATCATGCCATCATAAATGTGATAAGAAGAATATGGTTTATGTTCCTATTAAAAAGGTAACAAATAATGAATTTGTTAATTCACAAGCAGTGCATGTAGAAGGCCACCTATCTAAAGAAAATTCCATCAAGAGGGAACATCCATTAGATTGGATCGGTAAGAAATGGATAGAATTTTTACTTAGCCAAGTTATATTTAGCATGCATAAAAACACTTTATATTCACTTATTTAATTTTTTATTGATAAGAATTAATGAAACTAACCAATTATATGAGCAAGTGTGGAGGTAGATAACTCATTGAGAGTGAATTTGGAGAAACCATCCAAGTTGAGAAGCATGCATGATCAGCCCACCACAAGAGATTTAGAGTAGGATAGCAACAGACATGTTGATAGGCATCATTATCTTGCTCATGATTCAAGGTGTACTTCCAAGAGGGAGACAAATTAGCATCAACATGAAAGATGATTTTATAGTGAGTAGCACTCAATTAAATCATTATTGTTTATGGATGTATGTGTTTATCCTTTTTAAAGTTTTGTTATTTTGATGTATGTATATAATAATTGTATGAACATTTGTTAAAGACCTACATTGGGAAATGTTTTTAATTATTTTAACGTTTTTAAAACATGTATGTTACATATAAGACCCCAAGAAGGGAAATGTTTGTAACACGTGTGTTGTATGTAAGACCCCAAGATATGCAATAAATCAGTTGCATGTAAGACCCTAAGAAGGGAAAAAATGTAAAAGTGATGACTTGTTATAACATCACATAACATGAAACATAGTTTTATATCCTTTTATTAATATTTAACAATAAAGAGATTACAAAAATTAGCCTCCAGAGGATAAATGCTTCTATGACAAGCACAAATAGAAACCCGAAGAGTGAAGAAGTGATACATTCACTTATTTCCAAGAAGTAGATTTTTAGTGTGCCAAAAGTTCTTCAGTGGGGATGTATGATCCAAGAGTATTTTGAATAGTGACCAAATTATATGGTCTCAAATTATCCCTAAGCTATCTACATACTAAATCATTTGTTAAGAGATTTCTAATACATTTTACAGTTTGAAAAATGGACTCCATATGCAAAAATTATGGCTTGTTGAAGTTTCCAAGCAACAAGGAAAAAATATGCAGGTACGATGACTAGACATGCATATGGTCCAATAAATTCTTTACACAAGTACCAATTAAATCCTCATATTTGGAGTGTCCACAATAGCTCCAAAATATTCTCCAAGATTTTAGACAAATCCCACTTCCTAAGGATTGAGAAATGGGATTAACTCCATGAATATTTATTTCCCCATGAATATGGGATATTTCCCATAGAAACACATGGGAGGTTTATCCAAAGATCAATATATAAAGGGTGGTTTAGCCCATTGACCCTCATCAACTTGCCACACCCCAATTTGGGAGATAAGTCTAGGAATCTTAAATAAAGGCTTGTACATGGGGTGGATAATGAATAAATCCATAATTAGTGGGTTTGAAAATCTATATAAATCCATGAACCTCATTTGTAAAATCATTCCAAGAGAATTATAAGAGCACTCCAATCTCTCACTTACATTGCAAGTATTCAAGAAGCAAAATCTCACTTTTATTGCAACTCTTCCATTCTAAGGTTTTGGAGCCAATAATCCATCCAGGAGGAGAAAGGGTTTTGATTGAGAGATATTTAGAATAATTTAGTGCATGTGAAATCCCTTGTTCAATTTTCCCTCAAGTTTCTTAATTAGATCCTCAAGGAATATTGTAAAACACTTGTCACATAACCTTTCAGATTGATGCTATAAATTTTTGAGTGTTTGTTTGTTGTTTATTTGATGTCAAATTATATGTTTGAATGATTTAGAATAATGAAAACTAACTAATATCAAAGTAGGAATGTAATGCAAGTTTATTTTTTGTATCTTCACATGCAAATATATGAACTTTACATGTAAAATGTGTACCTACAATCAATTGATATTTCATCAAACAATTGTCATGCAACCTAAAGAGTGAAATGTGAGCATGGAAAATATATAACATATGAGAGGAAACTTCTAACTCCTTCACGAATGATCTAAATAGATGTATGACAACCAATACTCTTGGATTTACAATATTATGAAAAAAACTCAAAGTTTGAGTACAATGGCAGCCTCTCACACTTTAAACATACATAACTAAAAATGAATGAAAAGAAACATACAAATAACTTGGATTAAGTGTCTAGGGATGATGATGAAGAATCAATCAAATATAAATCCAAAATGTGCCTCTTCTTTGTCAAATAAAACCTTTCTCCAAATCACCCATATTCTGATATGAATGACAATAATAAATATATAACAGTGCCTTGGTCTCCTCTCAACCATCAAATATTGTTGCCATGACCCAAGGAATGGAGTGCCCAACACAGAAGGTGAAATTGATACAAAATGAGGCCTCCAAGAGTGAAATCATGGTCTTCAATGGCTACCAAGATGACTGCAATTTTATATTAGACCTTTGAAAGTATATATATCAAATTTCACTTGCCTCTAATATGACTTCAATGCTACTAGTCGATATAAATATGATACCACTAATGATCTCCAACCAAATATGCAAGATGTCCTTAGAAAATTTAGCCTATGGCCACCAAATGAATCCCAATAGAAAGACTGTAGTATCTTTATTTCAACTACATCCCTTCAGAGGAATATTTCACCACCTTAGTTATGTCAATCAATGGGAGGTATGATTCCTAAAGATCACAATCAAAAATTTGTAGAAACCTTTGGCTCCACAAATGAACATATCAAATAAAATGTCAACACTGAATGATTAAAAGCTTAGCAAAGCACTCTATTTATTATTTTTTTCCAATCCTTCAAGAAGCCTCTAGAATATTGTTTTATTTTTTATGATATAATATTTTATTTAAGTCACTTTTACTAAATTAATTAAATATAAGGTCACCTTTTAATATTTATTTTTTTGTGATAAACTTACTATTAATTAATTTAATTCCACTTTTAATTTAATTAAGATAATCAATTAGTTATCCTTATGAAATATCATTGTTTTCGACAACTTAATTGATTAATTTAATTGAATTACTCTACCTCTAAATTTGGGACATTATAGTTTGTCCCTCTTAAAATTTCTTGTCCCCAAGCAATCTTAACTACCATAGCACCTGGAGTGAAAATGGGAAATAACTACACCAACCACTGGGATCCTAATTGATCCTACAACATGTGCTAACCCAAAACCTTTGTATGTAGCTGGAACCCAAGATGACATCAAATCTTATCAACCAATGAAACCAACCATCCACTAGTGAATTTCCTGGATCCCAAATCTATAAATCATGCCAACTCTAAGCGTTATGCTAATACACCTCAAGTATCATACTTGAATCGCATGGATAAAATGGAAGTCCATCAACCTCAACACCATCTAACTTTTTTTGTGCCACTTTGATAACCACTAGAATCTAATCAAACCAAATCTCAAGATCCTACTTATGAGATATAAAAGACTTGGATTCATTACCTGAAGTTAAAGATATGCCATACCAAAGTGAACCTAAACTCCTGCTCTTTAACCCTGTTATTTATGTCATCAGTGACATGGTCAAGTTCTATATGTGTGGGTTCAAAGTAAACTAATGAGCACACCTCATAATGTAATCGAGGTAAAGCTCTCCTGCCTAAGCCAATGGAACACTAAAGTCATTTTTTGTGCCCCAACCAATACTTCCATCCTCAGAAGAAGAATTAAAACGTGAAAAAGACTCAAAAGGAACCATCTTCTTCTAATAATATTTATCAATGTCAATCTCAAGAGTACCAATTTAGAGCTTGATACCTAAATCTCTTATAACTCCTAAATCTATAGCTATGACTGATGTGTCTATGCTATCATCAAACCATTCCACCTCAATGGTTGTAACCAAAAAAATAGTATTGTCAACCCTTAATGAAGTATAAGGTAGAATACCAGGTATAGTTGGAACACATCTATTCACATGTCTAACTCCAAGCCATAGACTGGAATCAACTAGAAAATCTATCAAAATCACCTTGAGAGTAATGCATACCTCACCATCTGACATTACTTTTGAATCCTGAATGTGAATGATAGGATGTCCCATGCTTCTATCCTCATCCTATGTCATGGATACCAAAGGTGAATTAGTCTCTGCTAAATATGATGAATATTGAGCCAAGATCAATTCTAAATAGAGCTCATTAACATGAATCTTGGATTCATTAAAAGATATCTGAGTACTTATAAAATAATCCATTTGACCTCAACCTCATGATAGAGCTTATCAACTTTTTCTTCTTTTGTCATCAAGGTATCTGAGTCTATCTCAACAAGGTTAAAAAGGTGGTGATGATCTAAAATAAGGTTCAAATAATTTTACATCATTTTCCCCATACATTCTTTGATAACCTATAATCATCTTGAGAAGATTTTTATTCTTTCCTCTTTTGTCTTCTCTTTAATTGAATCACCCAAAGATGATCCTCAATAAATTTGTGAATCATTTCATGATGAGATAAGGCTAAATAATCTCATCCTCATTTACCTTCAAATGCATTTCCAATGTGTGTGAGCCTATGGGTTTATGAATAGCTTCAGTTTCATAAGGAGCCACAAATTGTTCTTGAGTTCCTATGCCACACAACTATCTTCTACTATGAAATCATCTACACCCATAATCCAAGAATCATCATCAATACCCTCATTAACTATCTCAATGCTAGAAGGATATATCTCATCATCCAACTCAGTTTATCTACAATATGATGTCATGTTATCCTTGTGTACAGAAGGTGAAGCTTGCTCAAAATCTCTTTCCATAGAAATCTGATTTGCACTCTCTTTAGGCTAATCATTAGCTGCTGAAAACTCATTATAAAGGTTTTGAGATATGTCACCTATAAATTCATCATGTTTCTTCTCCTTGTCTTGTGATGTAGACCCTTTAAAAATGGATGCCATATACTATGCTAATCTTGGTTGTGAAGTCTATTTATCCATTCTTTTCTAATTCTAACCTAACTCCTCCAATATTACATTCAAGTGCTCCAACATGGCATTTAATTGCTTCCTATGAGTAGCCATCATGTTCAACTAAAATATCTAATCAACAATAGATTAGCTAAAACAAAATATAATCTAACTAATAGGCTGGATTGATCATGGCTTTGATACCACTATAATATCCCTTGTATAATTTGCCTTCAAGTTGCTTAATCAAATCTTCAAGGAATATTGTCAAACAATTGTCATGTAACCTTCCAGCTTGATGCTATAAATTTTTGATGTTTGTTTGATGCCAAATGATATGTTTGAATGCCTTAGAATAATGTAAAATAGCTACTATCAAAGAAGGAATGTAATGCAAGCTTATTTTTTATATTTTCACATGTAAATATATGAACTTTACATGTAAAATGTGTACCTATAACCAATTGACATTTCATCAAACAATTGACATGCAACCTAAAGAGGGCAATGTGAGCATGAAAAATACATACCATATGAGATTAAACTTACAACTCCTTCACTAATGATCTAAATAGATATAAGACATCCAAGACTCTTAGCTTTACAATATTAAGAAAAAAAACTCTAAGTCTGAGTACAATAGTAGCCTCTCATACTTTAAACATATATGACTAAAAATGAATGCAAAGCAACATATAAAGAACCTGGATAAAGTGCCTAGGGATGATGATGAAGAATCAATCAAATATGAATCTAAAATGTGCCTCCTCTTTGTCAAATCAAACCTTTCTCCAAATCACCCATATTCTAATATGAATGAAAATAATAAATAAATAATAGTGCCTTGGTCTCCTCTCAAGCATCAAATATTGTTGCCATGACCCAAGGAATGGAGTGCCCAAGTTAGAAGGTGAAATTGATACAAAATGAGGCCTCTAAGAGTGAAATCATGGTCTTCAATGGCTACCAAGATGACTGTAGTTTTATATTAGACCTTTGCAAGTATATATATCAAATTTCACTTGCCTCCAATATGACTTCAATGCTACTAGTCGATGCAAATATGATGCCACTAATGATCTCCAACCTAATATGCAAGATGTCCTTAGATATTTTAGGCTATGGCCATAAAATGAATCCCAATAAAAATACTGTAGTATCTTTCTCTCAGTCGTAACCCATCATAGAAATCTTTAACCACCTCATTTATGCTAATCAATGGGAGTTATCATATTCAATGATCACAATCAGAAATCTGTAGAAACCTTTGGCTCCATAAATGAACACATCAAAGAAAATGTCAACACTATGTGATTAGAAGCTTAGAGAAGCACTCTATTTATTCTTCTTTTTCCAATCCTTCAAGAAGCTTCAAGAATATATATTTTTTTATGATATAATATTTTATTTAAGTCACTTTTATTAAATTAATAAGATATAAGGTCAATTTTTAATATTTAATTTTTTATGATAACCTTACATTTAATTAATTTAATTCCACTTTTAATTTAATTAAAATAATCAATTAGTCAGCATTAAGAAATATCATTATTTTGGTTAACTTAATCAATTAATTTAATTAGATTACTCTGCCTCCAAATTGGGGACATTACAATGAGAGATCTATTTTTAACAAAGAGTAAAAAAATATTATATCTTAGCCCTTTGCACAAAGAATAATAAAGCTTATAGATTATCCCTTTACATAAAGAGTAAGAAAACTTATGGGTTATCCCTTTATATAAACAATAAGAAAGATTTAATCTTAGCCCTTTGCATAATAAGAAAGTTTGTATATCTTCACTACTAGAGTAGCAATTATAGGCCTAGAGTTATTGCATACATCTCTTTTGGTAGAGACATTACATCAGACTTGTGAAAGATAAGTAGAGCTGGAGCTAGAGCCAAATCCAATAGTCAGAGGCAATAGCTAGAGCTAGAGCCAAATATGGTGGACATCAAAACATTTATTTATAGATCATGAACCCCTATTAGGGATATTTAATGTACAAATGGATTTTTCATCAATAATCAATCAGTTTTGCCTTTGAACATGACCTAGAGACATTGCCTAGATCAAGTGAACTCCGTTATCAACTTTGGTTTGCATATTGTATTTATGGCTCATGCTTTTTGTTTATTGTTATTTTTAAATGTTGATTTAAATTATTATGCCAATTTCAAGTTAATCAATGAGAAATTGAGAATTTATATATCATCCATAAAAATGGAGCAATTGGTGTAGTTTTGGACACTACCTCTTTACGGATCACTATATTATCATACCATGATGAGTTGTTCCTTTCATTATTACATAGTATTAACATTTTTGGCATAAGATTTAAAATAATTTGAGTAACCTCTCCCCTATATACCCATATGATCCCATGTAATGTTAAAGCATCAAAAACATCAACATGCATGTCCTTAAGTAGTGATGATAATTTCATTATTTATTTTTTAATAATTTTGAACAAATGAATATACTGTATTTTTAATATTTTCCACATGCATCAAATTATGCACCTTATTTAAAGCATATAATATTACCAATCAGTATCGATGTAAACTTTGATAAAATTTGGGACATTTTTTCCTAAATATGAAACAAAATCATTTTCACGTCCTACCTTTTTTAATTCTCCATATATAGAAATAAAAATCAACCTCTTAATTAAAATACCTTGCTCATTTATTGATTCATGTACATTATCATATATTGTTTTCCATTTTTTTCTCATTGGCCACATTATTGATAACCATAAGTTTGGAAATTGATGGTCAAATACCTTTTCAGTATATATGTAGCATAGAAAATAAGATGTTCTAGACTAAAATCAGTGATTTTATCCAACATAAATGAAAATAAAGGGTTATTTAATACACTATCAACTTACATATTTTAAGGATACTTTGATATTCAATACAAAAATTCATTTCAATCAAAATGGTTTCTATATGAATAATATTCCAAGGACTTTAGAATATTAGGTGTTTATGGATACAAGAGAAACTATAAAAGCTTTTCTTATTTACATGACTATAAATCCTCTTGGCAAATAAAATACATTTTTTTTATTATGGTGATCACTCTCAATTTATTTTTATCTTGAATTTATATAACATGGTTTGGGATAGACTTGACTTGTTTCTCCTTAGCACATAACATGTAGAAGCTATTTCATTACATGCAACAAATTTCTCATTAGTTAAAATAACATCATGTTATATTGTAGTGAAACCATTCACTATAAACTAAGGTCTAAATATTATATAATTTACATAATATTCACACTTCCTAAATGTTTTATCTTCATACTCAAAATTAATTAACCATTTAAACATAACTACCCATTTATTATGATAATTTTTTGTCACCTTCTCCTTTTTATTGCTAACCTTTTCATCAGATTGATACTCTGATGAATAGGAAGAAGTTAAAAGTATTACATATAATTTTTCATTAAATTCAAAGTCTCTATTGGGTAAGTGCAGGGAATTGGGGGCCCAAAAGTGGGTCTTAAGTGGACATGTTTTTCTTAAAAACCATGAAACCTTAACTTGTAAGATTATTTTAGATATTTACAGTTATAATTTTAAGATGTTATAGGAATACTGATTGTATCATTTCGAGTCTAGCTTATAAACTACTATTGTTTTTTTCAAATGGTTAAGTATAACAAGTTCAAACATTAAAAATTTGAAGAAGTGGTATTATTTTTTAGAAAAATCATACTAGGTAATTATTTGTGTGCCACACCATTTTTGAAGTATCATTTGTTTTTTATTCAAACCTCTTGTTATAAATATAGGTAAGATAAACTAGATTTCAACCTATATTTTTTTAAATTAATTAATGAATATTTTTTTTTTACTAATTACATAAGTCGATAAACCTTGAAATATGATAAAAAAAATGTATAGTGAACTATGCACCCCCCATATCCACCACAAAAAAAAGTGAAAAATAGATTTTTATTTTTGTAATGTGTATAAAATTAGATCTAATTTTCAACCATATAATTTTTTATTATTTATATCAATGAAATAAAAGACATAAAATGGACATAAATAATTATGGCATATATCGCTACAAAAACAAACATAATTAATAAAGATTTAAATAACAACCTTAAAGCAATCAATGTGTGTGTGTGTGTGTGTGTGTGTGTGTGTGTGTGTGTGTGTGTGTGTGTGTGTGTGTGTGTGTGTGTGTGTGTGTGTGTGTGTGTGTGTGTGTGTGTGTGTGTGTGTGTGTGTGTGTGTGTGTGTGTGTGTGTGCGCATGTATATATGTATGTATGTATTTATGCAACTAAAAAGGGGGTAAAAATTTATTCAAACAAACCCAAAAATGGGAGATTACATAGTCATGTCCTGCTCCAGAAGATGAGCAAGAGTCGGGGATAGTCCCGCAGGAAGCTCCTGCTGGTTGTGAATTGCCCAATCCGGCCCATGTTCCGTGGCCCATTTAGCCAGACGGTCCGCCACACTGTTCCACTCCCGTGGAATATGCTTAAAGGAAATCAACTCGAAAGACGAGCTTATCTGTTGAATCTGTTTAATGATCGTGGCCAGCTTCCAATCCACACTGTCTAAAATGCACTTATTAATCAAATTAACCACCACTTGCGAGTCAGACTCGCAGATAATTCTGAGCCGTCCCTGAAGACAGCTAGTTTTCAAAGCCTCCAGGATGGCCAGCGCCTCCATGCAATTGTTTGTATGGTGTCCCTGGTAAACAGAGAACAAAAAACAAACAGCCCCTGTATTATCTCTCCCAACCGCGCCAATGCCAACAATACCCGGGTTCCCTCTAGCCGACCCATCCACATTAATCTTCATAACTCCCTCCACGGGTGGCGTCCATTTACCCAGCCTACAAATGGGACTCGTCCTCTGCCTACCACCATGCAGGGGTCGCGCTTGGCCACAGGGGGGCATCCCCAAAGGCGTGCTGGGAGAGAGACGCGCCCACACCAAAGCGTCCTGCTGCTCCAAATCCTCCCATTGGCCGCCATTCACCTGGAGCGTTTCCTGAAGGGCGCTAAGAATTCTAAACCAAACCTCTCTGACATTCAAGCTGCGCCCTTGGAAGATTCTCCTGTTTCTTTCAATCCAGAGGTGCCAGAGGATGAAAGTTGGACCCACAGCCCAGGCATTCTGCAGAATTTGCGCCCTGCTAGGAGGCTTATCTTGGCGCTGCCAGAACTCAATTACAGACGTGGCATGCCAACATGGGCGTCCCCAGGCGTCCCACCATAGGTGCCATAAGCTTTTGGCAAAAATACATTGAAAAAAGATATGTTCCCCATCCTCTTCGCTGTCTCTGCAAAACACACAAACAGAGGGCCCTTGAAAACCTCTTTTTAAGAGATTGTCCCAGGTAAGGCAGCGCCTGTAGGTAAGAGTCCATAAGAAAAAATTACATTTCGGCCAAGCAGTCGAATTCCAAATTTTCTTGCTCCAGAGAAATTCAGTTTCACCATAATATTTCTTTGTCAGCGCCTGATACCCAGAGGAGACCAAATATTGACCACTGGAATCACCTCCCCAAGCCAGAATGTCCCGCTCGCTCAAAGAACTACACCCCCTGTTATTAAGAATGTGGGCTAAAAATTGTCTATCCTCCGGGGTCCCCCCCGCAGGCCAGGCCTCCTCCTTTTTCCACTTATAAGAGATGGCTGTCCCCACCTGGTACGCCTCCTTATAATGCTCAACTGTACTCCATCCCGCATTTCTAAACACATCACAAAGGTCCTGTAAGTGAGGATGGGAGACAAGGATAGGGGGAGCTCCATTCCAAGAATCATCCCAAAACAGCGTGTCAGCTCCATTGTTGCAAATCCAAAAAAGGCTGGACTGCACCAAGGGAGCACCAAGTTTGAGGGTGTTCCACACCATGGAGCCTCTTCCCTCAACAGCGAACCTGGGGATCTCCACCGGATTAGCACCCGGAAAGTACTTCAACGCCAAGATACGGGCCCAAAGGTGGGATTGGTTGGTGCACCACCGCCAGTAGAGCTTAGCCGCAAGAGCTTGGCTAGCTAATATAGCCGATCTGAGCCCAAGCCCTCCCTCCTTTTTGGGCCGACAGACAGTGGCCCAATTAATCAGGCTCCACTTTGACTTCCGAAGATTGCCACTCCAAAGAAATTGCTGGGAGAGGGCATCATATTCACGGAGAAAATACATCGGAGCAGCTTGGATCATGCTCCGGTAAATGGGCAAAGCTTGAATAACCGCCTGGAGAAGAGTCACCCGCCCCGCCGTAGTGAGCCACCTATGGGTCCAATGGTTGATTCGCTGCCTTAATTTATCCAGAATGTTCTGCCAAAAGAGCCTGGGCTGCCTACCAATCACAATGGGAACCCCCAGATAAGTCACCGGGAGAGTTTGTGATTGGAATCTAAGAATAGCTCCAATCCTGCGCTGAATGGCATCAGGAGTATTAAAGAAATAAATGGAGGATTTATGTTCATTGAGTTTCTGTCCTGAAGCCACAAGATAAGTATCCAAAGCATTCCGAAAAGCGTGCGCCTCCTGAGTCCTGGCTTTTCCTGCAACAATGGTGTCATCCACAAATTGGAGGTGAGTCAACTTGGCAGCCCCATTGCCCCACTGCCATCCCTGAATCTGATTTTGAGCTGCCCAAGTCTTAATGAGCCGACCCAGCCCCTCGGCCAAAATAATAAACAGGTAGGGAGATAGAGGGTCCCCCTGGCGGAGACCTCTAGAAGCCCCAAACAATCTGGAAGGCGCCCCATTAATGAGGACAGAGTACGACGGCGTGGTGACACAGCTCATTACCCAATTGATCCATTCCTGGCAAAAGCCAAAAGCAAGAAAAATTTTCCGCATAAAATTCCAATCAACCCTGTCATACGCTTTAGCCAGGTCCAGCTTAATGAACATAGCTCTCTCTTGGGACATACTCATTGAGTGGATGGCTTCCGAAGCTATCACCACTCCATCCAAAATCTGCCTGCCAGCCACAAAACCCCCCTGCTCCTCGGAAATAATCTTAGGCAGCCATCCCTTAAGTCTCTCAGCAATAAGCTTGGTGATAATTTTGTACACCATGTTGCAAAGAGCAATGGGCCGGAACTGATCAAATTGGTTTGCCTGTTCATTCTTTGGTATAAGCACCAAGAAGGTCGCATTAATTGCTCTTAGCATCTCTTTGCTGTGGAAGGACTCCCACACCACCTCAACTAAATCATGGCTGATAATATCCCAAAAAGCTTGAAAAAATTCAGCCGGGAAGCCATCCGGACCAGGTGCTTTCCCTTTACTCATAGCAAAAACCACTTTCTCCACTTCAGCACTGTCAATCGGTTTCAAGAGAGCGTCATTCATATCTTGAGTGATCAGGGAAGGTATGCAAGACAAAACCATATTTTCCTCAAAATCAGCATTACGTGCCTCTTCAGCAAGAATTTTGGAATAAAAACGGACAGCTTCCTCCGCAATGGCTGGAGCCGAAGAGATACGAGTCCCTTCCGAGGTAGCAAGAGAAGCAATATAATTCCGGTTGCGCCTGGCCTGGACTGACTTGTGAAAAAAGGCCGTGTTTCTATCACCTTCCTGGAGCCAATCCACCCGGGCTTTCTGCTTCCAAAAAATTTCCTCTCGGAGTTCCCACTCATTAAGGTCATTCA
Source organism: Torreya grandis (assembly GCA_037957365.1). Taxonomy (NCBI): domain Eukaryota; kingdom Viridiplantae; phylum Streptophyta; class Pinopsida; order Cupressales; family Taxaceae; genus Torreya; species Torreya grandis. The sequence continues at coordinate 1,864,186 of JARHVA010001515.1, forward strand.
GGGCCTCAAATTCATTCCTACTGAGCTCATCGGATATGCCGAATTCAAGGATTTGTCTGGTGATGCTGTCCAACCTGTCTTGGGCTTTCTTCTTCATGGTATAGATGTTCCCAAAATTGCAACTGTTCCACACCTGTAACTTTCTCTTGACATACTGCAGCTTCTTAGTGAAAATATACATCGCTGTACCGTATTCTGGGCCTCCTTGCCTCCACCAGTGTTTCATGAGGTCATGAAGAGAGGGATCCCGAAGCCACATAAGCTGAAACTTAAAGGGAGGCTTCTTTGGGGCAGCAATGAAATTGGTTGTGAGCTTGATTGGCCAGTGGTCTGACCCTCTCCAATCCAGAATTTCTGAGGCAATAGAGAAAGAACTAGATAACCAATAGCAAGAAACAAGAAATCTATCTAAACGCTCAGAGATAGCCTCATTACCTGATCTTCTATTACTCCAAGTAAACCGGCCATTGATAGGTTTGACATCGGATAGGTGCAGCTGATCCAGGTTGCGTCTAAGGAGCTCCGATGACGGTTCAAGATGATTCAGACCTCCTCTTTTCTCCTCCAGACTGAGGACAGCATTGAAATCTCCACTCATTAACAAGGGCAGGTAAGGGCAGCAGCTCCGAACAAAGCATAGATGCTCCCACAACTTCCGTTGACCATGGATATCCCCAGGAGCATAAATATTAGAAACCAAAATCAGCTCTCCGGATTCAGGTGAAGACATAATCATGGTCAGCGCTGAGGGATTAGCCATCCAATGGATTGGAGTGACCTTCTCTGGATCCCAACAAATTGCTAATCCCCCCGCA